>VYZT01053109.1:0-19470 GCA_013400735.1 Pomatostomus ruficeps
CAGGACACATTTGGCTTTTTGGGGGGCCAGATTACATTGCCGAGCCATGTTGAACTTCTCATCAGTCAAGTCCCTCAAGTCCTTCTCCTCAGGGCTGTTCTCAGTCCATTCTCCACCCAGCCTGTGTTTGTGCTTGGGATTGCCCTGACCAGGGGCAGGACCTTGCACTTGGCCTTGCTGAACATCATGAGCTTCATAGGTCCCATCTCTCAAGCCTGTTCAGGTCCCTCTGGTTGGCATCCTTTCCCTCTGGCCTGTTGACTGCACTACAGAGCTGGGTGTCATCAACAGATTTGCTGAGGGTGCATTTGATCCCAGTCCATGTCACCAACAAAGATGTTAAACAGCACTGGTCCTAGTACTGACCCCAAGGAATGTCACCTTTCTCTGCTTGGACATCAAGCCATTGACCGCCGCACTTTGAGTGCGACCATCCAGCCAAGTCCTTATCTAGCGAGTGTTCCATCCATCAAATCCATGTCCTTCCAGTTTAGAGACAAGGATATTTTGCAAGAGTATCAATTGCTCTGCACAAGTCCAGGTATGGTATGCTAAGAAGCTATTAATTTAGTGGATTGACTCTCACATCTTTCTTTTTTTTCCCCAATAAACTAAACAAACATGAGGTCACTGCAAGGCTTTGAAATGGCAGTACGACAATGGAGTGGCAAAGTGATTGAAGTACAGAGCAACTTTTAGAAAATCAGGCCAAGATAGTTGGCTTCAGTGCTAGTACCAGCTTTCATCTTTGAACAATTCTCGTTACTGAGATCTAAACACTGACACTGTTCTAACTGAAAGAAAGCCTGAGAAAAAAATCCCTGAAAGCAGATAGGGTGGAGGGGTCTCTGCATACTTACCATTTGTACTCTCTTTTGTAGTTTATACTCTTCCTTTTTGCTCCTATCCAACCTCAGAGACAGGATGCTGGGCTGGAGAGCCCCTTGGGCTGACCCTGTACAGCTGTTCTGATGCCCTTTTTTTTATGCTGCATTTCAGAGGAAGTGATTTTCTCTTATTCTCAATCATTGCAAACAAACAGCAAACCCATCCAAAGCCATTTTCAACAGAGTCAACCTTAGCACTTGCATTCAAGGATTAGTCACAGGCTGTTGGAGTGAAAACAAAGCACATGTAAACAGGTAATGCCTTTGCCAGAAGTATGCAAGAGCCTGTGTGGGAAAGAATTTGATATAAGAGCTTGTGTGATCATACATTCTTTTATTAAAATAAAACCTTTCACAACAATTCCTAACATGATTTTTTTTTTCCCTCAAGTATCACCATTCTTTAAACAAAGCTTGCCTGTGCAATTATCAAATATGTAAGACTTGTGATATCAAGTAGATCCCTCAATGGGTGTATTTCAAATTGCTGATGTTTAATTATTAACTGACTCCATCATGTTTTCTTTCGATACGGGTTCTTTATTTCAGAAATACATCCTGCAGTATTAAGTGGAAAGATAAGCTCAGTCAAGAGTCTGAGGAGTAATATAAAAATCAGTTTATGTAGCTTTTCTCACCTTATGTGTTTTAGTTATTCCAAATTACTGTCAATGCCAAGACAGAGAAAGGAAAGAAAATTTACTATGGAAAGTTACCCTGGGCTTTGTGGCTGAAGATAGCTCTTCACCTACCTCCTTTTCATCCCTGGCTTAGTGATATCACAAGTATGAAACAAAAAGTGCCATGCCATGAAGATTTACAGAAAACACCTCCCTGGACCTGACTGCTACCATGGATATGGCCAAAGTTTATTCTAATTTACAGGGGTTTTTTCAGGAAGTTGATGTACATCCGATGACCACTTCATAAAGTGCAGAAGTCTGATAAATAAGAAGATCAAAGAAATGTGTCATTAGGTGTCAAAAGGGTTTGTCTTGGCATTGCTAAGTCAGGGTGGTTCGGCTCAGAGCAGGATGTAAAAGCAGAGACATCAGCACTGCTCACAAAACTACACCCGAGGTGAGGGATCCTGTTCTGGCATCTCCACAGTAGGGGAGCCCACTGCTCTGCAGAAGGGACCTGTTCACTCTGCTCAGAGTTCACCTGAGTCAAAGCCTTCTTCTTTCTCAGAAGATGTGCTGACTGAGAAATTTACCACTTTTTCTGAAGTGGTGCTCGTTTATGGTTAAAAAGTCACAAGAAGAGCTGCTGGAACCCACCAGTGCTCTATTCCAGGCAAGAGTCCTTATGGCAGGCTGTGATTCTGTCTTGAATGTAAGTGTAAATGTCTATAACTGTAAATGAATACTTAAATATTGAAATAAAATTGAAAGCCCTTCAATGGAGGTGGAAAATAAAGCATCAGTCCAAAATACCTATGGATCACAATTGTTCATCCACAAAATGAGATATCAGATTTAAAATCTCTGCCTTATTTGAAGTTAAAATATTTAAATTTAAAAATATTCAAAATGTCTTAAGTGAGGGCTTTAAAGAAAACAAGTAAAGATATTTTGTGTTAATTTTTTATTAGCTTCCTTCACAGAATAATTCTTCCAGAAAAAGCAAAATATTTCTTCAGTCCCTGGTAGTTTTACCAAACATTTTTAAAAAGAAACAGGGTTAGGTAAACCTAGGATTTTGGTATATTCATTGTGTGATGTTTCTTGGGAGAGGACTTTGCAATGAAAAACTATGAGGAGTAAAATTTTCACTTTCTCTATACCTTCTGTACCAGAAATCCAATATACACAGGGGATTCCCATGAAGTCCAGACTGGTGCTGAAGCAAAAAATTTACAGATCAAGCACTTGGGCTCCGGAGTTGAGAGATACTTCAAGAACAAGGAATGGCTCTATCCCATCCTGAGGAAACTTTTTAGGTGAGGGAGACTTTTGGCCCAAAGAAAGAAAACTCTTGCTTAATTGAACATCAAATCTGCACTTATCTAGCTTAGCACATGAGATTTCTAGGTGTGGAAGAAAGGCAGCTGAGAAATTTCAGTTCCACAGACCAATACCTCCTCATGTCTGTGAATGAATGCTTTTTCCTTTGTCTTGAAAATATTTTTTCCAGACTATCTCTCTCCTTTCTCAAAAAATTCAAATAATTTCTCGCATGCTGGAAGCAGCAACGTTTCCCCCGTTCCTTTTGCCTTATCAAGTTTCCAATTCCTAATTAAATATATATAAATTCTAAAAGTACATTTAACCATTGGCTTACCCTCAGAAAAAAAGCGCCTCCCTCTAGAGCAAGTTACATGAAATCACTTGACTCAACAAGTTAACAAACTTTCTTTTGCCTAACCTAACATTTTAGTGTTTGGCAATGATCCAGGGCTTCTGATTAAGGAAGAAGATGGTGAGGGGACAGATCTTTGAAGGTGCTGAGCACCCACAGAACATGCTGATTTAAGCTGAAGTTGCATATTCTGGGCCCCTGGATCATCCTGTCCCACGACGTCTTCAATTCACTTTATCTTGGTGGAACAGAATATCACTTTCACTTGTTTCTGTTTTCTTTTCTTTAACAATTTAATTCCACAGAAGAGCGATGTTTATTTCTTTCTGAGCTGAACTGCAGAACAGAATTTTCATTTGAAAAATCAAGTACTTCTACACCTACTTCTCCAAACAGAGCCACTACAAGGTTTTGAGTTTGCATCTGTACTTTCCATTGCTGCTTTGATTTATTCCAGTTAAAAGGAAAAACTGAAACTGGAGGGTTTTATTTCAAGTGCTGGACTAGTCCTCCAAATGGGTGATTCAGACCTTGCCATTCATTCCTTGTACATCTCTCACACATGAGCAATGTATATATAAAATGGAGATGATGTGGTTTCCTTTTTCTGTTCTTTCACCCATTCTCTTAACTAGCTGGGCAATAAGGTTTGTAGGAATCCTCAGCTGATGTTTCCAGGATCTAATGCTTACAGCAGTTTTTTTCAAAATCACGTTTATGGAGTTTAATATTCAAAATGTTGTGTGTAACAGCTGTGGGGACTTGTTACAGAAATACCAACCCAAAGGCCCTGGCAGTGCAAAGGTGTTGCAGGGCACTCAGGCTCTTACTTCTCAGGCAGACCACCTCTACAAGGAGAAAAAAGAGCATGTGCAGAAGAGGGGCTAGATAGAAAGAATCTGATTCCTAAGGGCCAAAGAGACTAATTGTCCCTGAATGACTTGCTGCTCACTGCTGGCTAAATCATCACCCCCTTGTTTGGAGAAGCAGAAGCTCTCAGGACTAGAACAGTAAAAGGGTTTATCATAATCCACTCTTCTCCTATATGTTTTATAGAAAGTCCATGACAGGACGTAGTTTTCACATTACAAATGGGATGGGGAAAAAAAAAATCAATGAGGAAGCTAAAAAAGCAAAAGATAATACCTTAGAAATCATTGGGAGTGCCTCGCTGAGAGCCACAGGGGCGGAAGGAAACAATGAATGTTCATGTCTTCCTGTGCTTCAAAGTCATTTTCTTTCCATTTGGCTTTAAAGAATGTCATTTTGGCTGGCTTCATGGGTCTTAAAGCAGGAGAAACGGTATGCCTTTCACAGTGATTCTGTGCTGAGACACACCTGAAAGCTAGAGGGGAGCAAACAGAGAGGAAATAAAGCTTTAACTCAGAAGAAAATCAAAACAGGGATTTTTTATCATGCTCATTTTTTTCCTTTTACTATTGATGACAAAGTATAGGAGGGGAAAAAGTGGTTGAAGTAACTGATTTTTGGAAGAAAAAACAAATGAGCAGATGAGCTTAGCAGTGCTAGCCATGGAAACAAAAATACCTTAGAGAAAAAATATTAAATTTCTTTGCTGCATACTCCTGCAACATGATCTCTTCCTGTGGCATAATAAGAAGTCACAGATAGTAATTTTCAGATAACAGTTAACAAATAGGAATGATGTCAGTATTGCTGCAAATTTTGACAACTCTCAGTACCATAAAATCTGTGTAAGTAGTGCAGGTGTGTACACACTGAAGTGACAATTTTAAATATCTATCATTTATAGTTTAATTAAAATGAATGTCTCAAGTGCAGAGATCATAAGAGTCTGGAGATATACACTCAAAATCCCACTGGAAACCCCACAGTGACACATCCATGGCTTTATCAGACAAACTACACATTTCTCTTGTCATGGGTAAATATGTATTTTTCACATAAGAGAAATTTGGCAGAGGTTTTCTATATGTAATTTAAATCTCTGACTCTCTGGCTTACAATTTGCAGGTTCTTGAAGTCCTTCTCACTCATACATTACTTAGAGATTTCCACTTATCTACTTACACTCTAAGAATAAATGGGATCTTCAAACAAATAATAAAATAAAAATTTAAAAATTGCAAAACCAACACAAACTAGTTGGTAATTGGATACAAACTATTTCAGAATTTAAAAAAAAAAAAAGTAACAGGTAAGTTTAAGGGGGTTGGTGCTGGAAATGCTCAGAAAATTGTGATATAGGTCTGTCAGATGCTCATCCTCAGGTTGCCTGTGCCACTCCTGGTCAGAGCATTTGCAGCTGAAGTTGCTGGATTCAAGTTTCATTGCTGCAACCAAAGAAAACCTACTTGGCTGCAAACTAGCAAGTGTGGGAAGATGGATGCAATTCCTCATGGTCTGGGACTCTGCTCTGGGGATGACTCTTTTGGAGGCAAGGGTAGAAGAATACATGTCAAGTTGCTACCTGAGAAAACTGAGAAATGTAAGTGCTTAGGTTGACAGAGAGGAAAAGGCTAAAACTGGACTTTGCCTCTTTTTAATGTGCTTTTGTGTGTGTAATATATCTTTCAAGAGTTCCTCGAGGTTGGGCTGCTCAACATCCAGCCTTGCAAAAGTGACAGAGTAAGGGGGAGATCAGGCCACATCCCATCTTTCCCTACCTGGTTATGAGATTACAGAGGTGGCTCTAAGTCTCAAACTAACATCTCATCTCCCTTGATGGCATTTTTAAGACTGTAGGAAGAATTGATGTAGCTGACACCTCATTCTATATCACCACAGAGGTCTGGATGGGGGCTTGTAATTCATCTCTCTTCAGAAAGACCCTCCTGGGCACATGTAAGGGTTCCAGTTGGGAGGTTGGGAACTCTCAGGTTAAAGAGACAGATCCCTACAAGGTTAGGCTGTCCCATTGCAGTTTACAACTTGACAGGTTTCATGTAGCCTATTTGAGTTCAGATTAAACTGACCTAGTGGTCATTAGGGACTGGGGGGAGTTAGAAGATATTGTGCTCCTCAGGCTAGAAAGAGTGTTTGGGACAGACATAACCAATGAATGCACAGGGTGGCAGACACTCATGAATGTCGCTGTATTAACAAAGCACTGGTTAACTCACACCAGTTTACACTTTCACTTGCTTATGACTGAGATTTGTGCTGAGATTCTGGGATTGTTCCAACTTCAGACTCAAACTGAAACCTGGGGGTGAACCAGCCAGGTTCATAACTAACTGAAGATAAAGTTCATGCAGCATCCTGGGAAGGAGAACCGACAGGTTTCACACTTTCCTGTCTCTAGCACAAAACACGAAACACAATGGAAAAGCTTATAAAAGGGAAATTATCAGATTACAGGACAGAAAATTGTTCTTCAAACCCTAGTTCATGAACCTTCTCATGAACATGCTCAAAGGTATACGTCTGAAGTGCAAGCACAAATTGGTACATTTTTCATTATTCCTGTCATCATCTTGCCAAATTTCCTGACAGTTTGGAAGAGTCCTCCGCTTTTGTCTGGCCCAAGGATTCTCACCCTGGGGATTACAAGCAGTTGGCAGATGACTCTCATCACCCTGCCCTACTCTCAGGATTCACCTCCACAGATAAATCCTGTAGTAACAGGTGGGATCCATTTTGATTAGCTCATTCACCAGAGAAGTCACATGCTTAGACCCTGAAGGTCTGTCAGAAATACAGGGCTCGGTGCAGCCAGAAGCAGGATACAGGCAGGCAGTACCAAACTGACTGAAGCCAGTAGTGGGGTGAAGGCACCCTTACCCATTCCTTTCCACTCTGGTTCCCTGTAGGAATGTGACCCTTGTCCAGCTCTCCATCTCTTACAGAATAACCCGAGAGATCTGCCATACCCAGGTACTTCCTCGAAGGGTGACTGTCTCTGGAGCAGAGCATGTTAGCATGAGCTGGAAAGTGTGCCCCAGAGTTGTCCATTTCAGTGGCGGAAGTGTGCATGTCCAGCAGAGGAGCAAGGAGGTAGTCAGATATTATAACCTTTTACTTCTCCCCATGTAAATATGCTGGTCTTGGGCGTCGAAGCCTTTAGCCAGCTAAACCTAATTTTCAAGACCATCAGGGTGCCTTTAAGGTTGTCTGCATCTCATAAGCATTTTAACATTTTTATGTATGTCTGTTCCCTGTTTCTGATAGGGGATAATAACATCCCTCTCATTTACTGGGATGCTGAGGAAATAAATATTTATGAAAAAAAATTGTAATGGTAAGATTCCATAGGATGCATCCTTGTAAGTACCATAAATAGACTGCAAGCATATCATGCAAAACAAAGCAGGTTTTAGCTTCTACTGCCTCCAGCCTAGCACTAGGAACCAAAGTTTGTTCAGCTCTCAGTACTCTACAGCATCTTGTGAGACCAGGCAATTTTTAATTTTGTGTGTGTGCATGAGGTTTCTACAAATACCACAGAGCCAGATCTTGTCATGATCTTTCATTCTGTCCTACTTCCAGTCCCAGGCAAAAGCAGGAAGTTTAGAGGAGCGGAAAAGCATACAAATTAAATGCAACTGAGCATTTGTGTGTCTATTAAAAGACTTTTTTAGGCACCAGCAGGAGGATATGGTTGGGACAAGGATTTTATTTCATCCTTGCTGGCTCCCACGCCCCTAATTAGAACTGAGCTCTTTATAGGTAAATAACATTCAAGTGGAACTATTTCTGACCACTGGGGTCCTGCACTCTGCTGTTCAGTGGCCTTTCATTAGGAATTAGCCGACATGATGCTGAATAAACACATTGTATGTTTTGCAAGAGCTCTGATGTGGTCTCTGTTAATTACTCTCTTTAACCTATTACAATCATGTGCTGCTTAGCCACACACACCACAGGACTGCTTGGGAAGGGGAAGATTATGGGGTATGCACAGAGAACTTCGTAAAGGGACAGACAGCATAAAGACAAGCTATTATGTCTGTTTGAACTGGTGTCAGATACAATAACGAGTGGGTAGGAATAAAAATAAATACATAGCACTTCAGCAATACTTCACATTCTCTAGGTGCCATTGCACCAAGCAATATGACCAGGACCTTCTCTCTCACCAACACTCTCTTGGCTCTGCTGAAGAGACCAGCCTTGCTAGCTTATTTGCGGGTTTTTCTGCAATGCCCTTGGCAGTGGTTTTACTTGGAACCTCACCCTCTCCCCCTCACCCTCAAATTACACTTCCATTCATGACTACCTATTCAAAGGGTGCTTAGATGCATGCTTAATGCTTTGATGCTAAGCTTTCCTCAAAGGTGCCTAAGGGCATTTGTCCTTGGAACAATAAACTGAAAGTCCACCATTCCCCTCTTCCTCAGGTCCCTCTGCTGGAACTCCTAGCAGATTTGCAGGGAGGCACACAGAAGTCACCACTGCAGGGGATCCTCACTGGTCCAAGGATAATTGTGTGTCAGTAATAGGGGCTTTACTATCATTAGCAGCCACTTTAATACAGTTCTCGCTTAGCCCTAAGTTGGGCTTATGACTATGGAATTTGATCTGTTTTATCAGCTTCACTGGAGCATGTGAATGATCTCAGCCTCTGAAAGTTGGACTGTTTAGGCCCGTACTCAGATGGGGAAAGTATGCAGAAACCTGTGGTTTTTTGACATTAGTTATGGCAGTCCAGTAAAACAACTCCTTTGTTTAGTCCTGGAGCTGTCTGTCTTCACTGGGTGTCTCCAGCAATGCAATTATGCAGTAATTACAGCAACACTGATTCCCTTCATCTAAACAGGCCCTAACTTTAAATATCCTTGGTTAAAAACTCGGTAACCTTTCTGAATCTCAATTCCTACATTGATAAAGGAAGAGGCATTACTATTAACACAATTAATTATTAATATAACTATTAATACGTGCAAAGCCCTAAGGCTTCCAGATGAAAGGTGCTGGATAATTGTAAGGTGTTCTCCACACAGCCATGGGATGTTAGCAACTAACTGAAATCAAAAAAGATTATCAAATACACATACTTAAAGAGATTGGGCTGATCAAGTAAAGCATTGCCATGGGATATTGGTCTTCCACTGCTACAGAAATTCTGAAGCATTAATCTCCAATAAGTATCACAAAGGATCTGAGGCTCTTCTCTTCAAACTGGGAGGTGTTACCTTCTCACAATGTCTGTGGGCTGTGACACTGTTATCCCAAATCTCTTGCTGAAATTGCAAAATTTCATGCAATAAATGTCTGTAATACAGAGTTGTTATTGTAGAACTCCTTCCCATGAGCCTGCCAGAAACTCTGTGGAAATGCTGACACTTCCAAACTCTTTTTTTGTCCTGAATATTTCAGTCGTGGTAGAGTCCTATACCTGCTAGGGCTAAGTTGCTATGAGTCAGTCAAGGCTGTAAAGAGATGTAGGTAGGGTCCCCTTTGTTGGCAGTATGACCCAAATGACCTTCCATTCCTGTTTTCAACAGGTAGCCCAGATTCAACCCTACTTAGATTGTAGTGGAGACAGATAGGCATTTCCGAAGGGCAAGGTATCACACACCTGTGATAACTTTCCCTCTGTAGGTACCTAAATTTCCTGAACTGTCTTCTCCTAATGTACTCTGGGATCACCAAGTGCCAAATTACGTCGGTCTACTTGCTTAAAGGAAGTATCTCAGTTATGTGATCACAGTGAGGTGGGATAAATTTAGCACCCACTCACCAACCTGTCATGTGTACAGCCAGACTGCAGCAAAGAAAATTTGCAGGAGACACCACCAGGGTTTCCTTGTCAGCAAGAGCAACATCAGGACTTGTTATGACACAGCCTTGCAGCTGACACGAGCCTGATGTGACGTGATGACTACAACTGGTATTAGGTATAAGCCTGCTCTCCAGCCTTTTCACCACTTTCCTTCTGCAATGGATTAATCTTGGCTAAGGGGCTCCCTGCCCTGGCATGGGCCCTTCCCCAGGCTGCAGCTTTTTAGGGACAGTTGCTCCCACTGGGATCTCCACAGCCTCAGCTCCTGCAGGGAATATCCCCTGGGCTGTAGGAGTGGGTCTCTGCTCCAGTCTGCAGCCCCTCCTGCTGTCCTCCTCCAGCCCTCCTTAGGGTCCCTGTGCTGCTGCTCCCACCTCGCCTCCCTCCCTCTCTCCCACTGCCACCTTTGGCCCTTTCTGGAACCTTTTTTCCCCCAGTGCTCCCAGCCTGGCTGAAGGGCTCAGCTGTGTCCTACGGAGGGGCCACTGGAGCTGGCTGGACCAGACTGTGTCCAGCTTAGGGCATCCCCAGCCACTCCCCACAGAGGGCCCTGCAGCCCCACTGCAGCCCCTCAGCATGGACCCAATACTCTCACTGCCTGCATTCCTGGCACCCAAGTGACCTTTCATGGTCACCCTCATCCATCTGGAGCTGCCTTAGAAATGGAGAACCTGTTAAAAGTGGTTCTTTAGCTTGGGACCAGCTATTTCTGAACATCTCCAGAAAGCTTTGCCATAGGTCTCAGAGCACATTCTTTGATTCAGGAGTGGAAAATTTCTACCTCATCCCAGGTCACTCCAAGCACAGCACTCAGGTCACTCTAAGCACAGGTGCTGGTGCAGTCAGACTTGGCTAGGTAATGTGACTCAGGGGATGGAAAGCCCTTCAGGGATCACCCCAATGCAATTTAGCTCCTCTTGCTCCTCCAAGAGGAGACTAAAAGGAGACTTTATTGTGGTCCACAGTTTCCTCATAAAGGGAAGAGGAGGAGCTGGCACTGATCTTCTCTCTGATGACCAGTGACAGGAGCCAAGGGAGAGGCCTGAAGTTGTGTCAGAAGAGGTTTAGACTGCATATTAGGAAAAGGTTCTTCACCAATAGGGTGACTGGGAGCTGGAACAGGCTCTTCAGGGAAGTTGTCACAGCACCAAGTCTGACAGAGTTCAAGAAGCATTTGGACAGTGGTCTCAGGCACATGGTGTGATTCTTGAGATTGCCTTGGGCAGTACCATGAGTTGAAATTGATGATTTTTGTGGGTCCCTTCCAACTCAGGATATTCCATGGCTCACCTTAAAAGTCAGGATGCTCCCATAAATGGCCACCTCATCTAAGCTGCTGTACACACGTTTGCATGGCACGTTTAAGTCATTTCACCTTGGTTTCTGTATGCTCTCTGCTCTTGTTACAGATTGAGAAAGAACTCTCAGACACCTGGAAGAAAGTATAGTTTGTGAAAGACATCAAAATGGTCTGTTTGGGAGTTGCATTGGCTTGCACTACCCTTATAAGTAGGTTGGAAGGCTGCATGCATGCATTTCTGCTTTTTGGACTGGTGGAGCTAATTGATTGCCCACAGCTCTAGCCTAGAGAAACCAGACAGCTGGAACCATCAGGGACTCTTCTGCCTAAATGAATTAAGTAAATGAATTAAGCAATCAGACACAATGGAGTGGGTGTGCAACAATTGCCTATCATTTGAAATGCAAGGCACAAGTAATTGATTGTGCAGTTATGGTACCACACAAGATACATACATATTCCTTGCTCTAGTTTGCAATGTGGAAAAAAATAACTGCAACACATGCAATTTTTCTTTCCCTGTACAGTAACAATATCAATAGTCATTATTCTAAACTCTTGCTTCAAAATATGCTGGGCACTTCAACAAAAAAAAGCAATTCCTTGCCTGCAGGTCTGACAGTCTGTGCTGGATTCTGCTTCAGTGTAATAACTCCTAGTTTCTAATATTGGCTGGATGGGCAATGGGTCAAGAGCAGCCCTGAGGAGAAGGAATTGGGGATGCTGGTTGGCAAGAAGTTCAAGATGATCCAGCAATGTGCACTTGCAGCCCAGAAAGCCAACAATATCCTGGGCTGCATCAAAAGTAGTGTGACCGGCAGGTCGAGAGAGGTCTCATGAGAACTCACCTGAAGTACTGCATCCATCTCTGGAGTCCCCAACACAAGAAAGATGTTGGACCTGCTGGAGTGAGTCAAGAGGAGGGTCACAAAGATGCTCAGAGGGCTGGAGCACCTCTCCTATACAGACAGGAGAGGGTTGAGAGGATTGGGGCTTTCCAGCCTGGAGAAGAGAATGTTCCAGGGACACCTGAGAGCAGCCAGTACCTAAAGGGGTCTTACAAGACATCTGGAGAGGGACTTGTTATAGAAGGGCAGGTAGTGATAGAACAAGAGGTAATGGCTTTAAACTTAGAGAGGGTAGGGTTGGATACAAGGAAGAAATTCTTCACTGTTGGGGCTGTGAGACACTAGCACAGGTTCCCCAGAGAAGTTGTGGATGCCTCACGTCCAGAAGTATTCAAGGCCAGGTTGGATGGGGTTTTGAGCAACCTGATCTAACGAGAACTGTCCTGCCCATGGCAGGGGGTTTGGAATGAGATGATCTTTGAGGCTCCTTCCAATCCAAACTATTCTATAATTCATCACTGGGCAAAGAAGCAAAGAAGTGAAATAAAAAAGAGGAACAGAAGTGAAAACAAGAGAAGCAAAAGGAGTACTTGGTTATTCTCTGCATGCTACCTAGTTATTTTTATAGGCTGCATCTTAAATATATTGGTGCTGGCAGGTGAGGAGCACAGCAAAGCAAAAAGAAGGTGACAATTATGGTTATGGCAATTTGGCCATTGGGATTTGATGACCAGCATTATTGACAGAGGAGATGGCAAGGGTCCCTGTGGAAAGAGACAATGAAATTCACTGAATAAATAAGACACGCTGAGAAAAAGTTATGAGGCCATATATCTTGGTTTACACACAAGAGCATCCAGCTCAGCTCTCCTTAGAAGCTTTCCACCAGCTTTATCGAAGCTAGATGGAGACAAGGATATTTGTGCAGAGGTCAAGTTCTTGCTCATATATCATTTCTGTTTAAAAGTGGCTTCTTTCTGGAAAACAGTACCTTAGGTTTCCAGTAAACAGAATTCTCTTAATACACAGAAGCACTATTTCACTATCTAGTTTGAGAGAAAAACAGGGATAAGTAGGCACTGAAATTATGTCAATTTGCATGTAAAGCCATCATTTTTTAAGGACAGCAGACCCTTATTCAAGTGCCATAAAATTGCATCCTCTTACTCTTACATTACCTCAGAAGAAAATAATTAAGAAGAATTGAGCAAACAGCCAAACAGCTCTGACAGATCACCTTTCTGTCACTGAAATATTTAGATTTTGGTTTCTCCTATCCAAATGGCATTTCATCAAGGCAATCTTTGAACTTCAAAACTTATAACATGAACAGAAATATTGGACGAAGGATAAGAAGACTATTGTTATTCCTTATGTATTGGACTCCAAGACCCAGACAATACTTAGTATATTGATACCAGTAGATCAATTTATGATAAAGGTTGGGACTGAACCCTGCTCAGGGGTACTCCATTTCAGTCACACTCTTTTCTTTCTTCTACCCACCTGTATCATGAGTGCCTCCACATATTAACACACAGATATTGACAATTGCAAGAGGAGATGACCTGGCTATTAATGGCAGAGAATTTAGATGCAAGTTGGTGTGTATATGGAAAAGAATAGAACAGTAATTTTGTGTAGGACAGAATGAATTTCTGCTCTGCAGGCCTTGTCTAGACAGGTGGGATGGGAGGGATTTGATAGGAGCAATTTGATTTTAGATAGGAAACATCCAAGTCATTATGTGAAGGTTGAGAACTTCAGCTCAAAGATTTTGGGAGCCTGAGGCTTAGGTTTGGTTATGGATTTCCTTCATTTGCATTTTCTTAAACTCTTTGATACTGGGCCAGACTTAAACAAGAACTCAAACATCCCTTGCCCTGCTAAGAATTCTTATGTATGTATGTGTTTTTCTTATGTTCTTATGTATGTTCAGATATAGCTGTGGGACTTGCAACCTCAAAGATGTAAATGCCTGCGGGATGAGGAGGTCTCTGCCATAGCTGATGATCCAACATGGTTTGTCATCCACCACTGGGAGACAGTCTGGGATGAGACTGGCTTGTTTTCCATAGTGCAAGAAGAAACTGCCCTGACCTCAAGTAAACAGAAAGGAAAATCACCTATTTCTGAAGACAAGGAGAGAAACTGAATTTTCAAGCCAAATTTTGGAGTAAAAATGTGCTCACTTTGCCAGAAATCAGAGGTAAATCATTGCAATGTCCTGTCTCCCAGAAATACACACATGCTGATAACTCATGGTGTCCTCTGGCCAGTTCAGCCTGCACAGTTGGAACCTTTGTTTTAAGTTTTCGGTCAAAAGTGGAGTAAATATTTGCAAGAGAATATTTTTCTAACAGGGACACTCTCAAAGTACATTTGCTGGAAAAGAGCTCTGCCATCACCCTCTTTTATTGTACAGTCCTGCAAGCCCAGGGCAGGCAGGGACAGAGAAATAAATCAAGTGCTCTGAACCTGCATGTTCAGCCTTTACAGTAAACCAGGTAAGAGTGGTTCAAATGGGAGAGTGCTGATAAGGTGATCTGACTTCACAGAATTTTGAAGAGCAGTTCTTTGAACTTTGAAAACCTCATTTGTAAAAGATAAGATTTACGGTCCTAAAAAGGCAGGAGAGAGTTGACAAACTGTTGTCATCTGGGGAAGCCTTCCCAATAATTTTCCTCTCCGGTTCCAAGAAAGAAGCATTTTAGAAACACAAGTGGACAATAACGTTTTGTCTGAGTCTATTTGACATTGATTCCAGTCAAATTGACATTTTAGCCTTTACTTAAGTAACTTTGATGTACTTTAAAGATTAGGTCCCAATACTGTTGTCTTTGTTCAGATGCTATTAAAAAAGGGAAAAACATCTAAGCACTTTTGTCACCATCTTTGTCATTTGCTGGATAAAGCATTATGGCTATTTTGTCAGTATTCATATTTTACTTTCAGTCCATGTATCAGGACCCTCTGTGATAAATAGTGTTTATTAATGAAAGACAGTCATCCAGCCTGGATTCAGCTGACCTAACTTGAGACATTTACCCGAGAAATCTAATTTAGGACCAAAATCACTTGGTGCTTCTCCTATAAACAATGAACACTGTGTAGGGTGCTTCAGATGCTTGTCAGACACTCGCCCTCTGGAAGTGATTCTTTGCCTTGGCTATACATAAATAGTGCAGACACTTGAATTGCTGAAAGATAGGTAAGATAAATCTGAGCTTTCCTTCTTGTAGAAGGAAGTAGAGAAAAATAACAAAAGAGAAAAACAGCAGAAGATAGAATTTTTTTAACTTCCTGTCTACACACAGAGTGTGAGCTACACAGCTTAGGTGATCTGCCCAAGGCCAGACAGGAGACAGGCCCAGGTGTTGATCACGATAGTTTGAAAGCAGCATTTTACCTATAAGAAAACCTTACACCTCTGAGAGTGGCCTTAAGATTTTCCCTAATATAAACAAAGACACTAGAACTGGAAAATGCTTTAAAAATAAGTATTCGTTCAATTTATTTATTTCCACTTTCAGAAAAACATTGAAAGTTACTAAATCTTAATACTTTTCATTTTTTCCATGGAAGTTCTCAGGAACATTTTCTTATGCCCATAGGATATCAAGTTTATTATCAAATAAAAGCTAATGCTGAAGTTTGTTTCTCGTCTACTGTATGTAATAGTTTTGGCCATACAAACAAAGCAACAAGACTCCAAAAACCAGTCGTGTCTCGGGAATGGAGCTGAGTTGTGTGGTATGTACCTGCCCTAAAACATGAGAAAAACCAAAAATCTTCTAAATTTCCATAATTATTAATTTTTCTTTAAAAATCAGTTAATTTTCATTTACTGAAACTTTAAAGTGAAAAATTGTCTCTGTTGCAAAGAACAGAAAGAGATGTTCCATTCATATGTTGAAAATTTGGTGTGTATCAACATTTTTCCTTTAACTGTTGTAGATTCCTTAGAACAACCCAATATCACAAATTTTACTTCTGATTTTTTTCCCTTTTTCTGAGGGATAAATACACACAAATAAAAGAGTGGTTAGAGCAGATCAGAGCAAAGGTCTGTCTGATTCAGTATACAGTCCCATGACAAGGTCTGTTTTTCATTTAAAAATGCCAAGTAGATTGAACAAGAGAACTGAACAGCCAGAGACACAGTTGGCACAAGTAGCCTGTGCACAGCAAATGGATTGAAATATTCCTGCATAATATATGCAACAAACAGTTCCAAAGCTGTAAACAAATGCACAACAAACAGAGATAGAATGAAAGTAATGTAATTAATTATTTGCTATAAATACTTTGGCTGGCTCTTATGAATAAAATTTCTGCTGCAATGAAGAGAAAGAAAATTTCTGAACTATATGCAACAGAATCCAATTCAACATTTGACAGTAAGAGTTTGAAATTTTATCATAAGAATGAGAAATTCACAGATTAGCAAAAAAGAAGAAAATTTATTGCAAGAGCAGCAGAGTATGAAAAGGATTTTGCTAGAGTACCCTATCTATCTTTGATGTCCACTTTAAAAGACATATTTTAAAAAAAGCTTATGGACAGTAAAGAGAAGAGCCAGCAAAATCACATGAAAATTACATAAAATGTCCTGCTGTGAGGCACTGAAAGAGCTGCACTTACTTAGCTGCTTCCTCAAACAGAAAACGAGCAGTGAAAGACCCGACAGTGGAAAGCTTAACCAACAGGAGACACTCTTAAGAGAAAAGGCAGGTCGCTTATTTATTGATTTTTTATGTTCAATATATGTATTAGTGAAACACAAATTAGTTAACAATGCAGAGTTGTGTGAGAAGCCACACCAGAAGTTGCAGATATTTGTGAGGAAGATAGTGTTTGTTTGCTTAATAAAAATAGAGTCTAAATAGTCTTCTCCTTGATACTCAAGAGATTTGGGGATCCAGCAGTCAGGGTGCCTAGAAGCCTGGTAGAAAAAGAATTTTATGTGGACAAACCCATTGTTTCTGCCTGGGAGAAGGCTTGTTATAGACTTTTGCTCCAGAGAGTTTACTGTCCTGCTGTACTGGAGTTTCCTCCACTTCTAAACAGGCTTCAGCTATAGGTGAGTTTGCAGTAAACAGGCAGCTGATCACAGGGAACTTTGTTCTATGTTGACATCAAAAATACTCTTTGTGCCAGTGACCTAGAGAGCAAAGAAATGTCAAAGTGGCAAAACTGCCAGATCACTCCACCACAGTCCATTAGAAAAAACCATGTGCACACAGACTGTTCACCATCTCCAATGGTCTGTTTGTCCTTGGAAGGCCAAACATATGTATTGCCCAAATAAACATAGTCCTTTAAAAACAAAAACAGTCAAGCCAGGCTACTCAGTACTCCATTAAACGACTCAGGAAAAGCACTCAGTTCCCAAGCAGCTTTGATGCTTCCTACCCATCCCACCTTCCCACCATTGCACCTCTCTGATAGGACTTACCTTTGCCTTTTCCACATCATATAAGATGATCTTAGTACAGTTATTCCACACACTGGAATTCCACACACAGTGGAAAGGAAAGTAATTAAAGTCATTTGTTCATTGGAAGGAGGAGAGAAGAGAAAAGAGATAAAATAAATGAGAGAAGGGATGGCTCTCTGGGCCACAGTTTAGTTTAGGTCAGTGAATTAGGGAAAGGGAAATGAGAGTTCACTTTCCAGATCCAACTCACATTCAGGTATTTAGTACAAAGAAGAACATGGACAACTAAAGCCACTCTAAGGTCACATTAGCTGAGGCTTAACCATATTCTGAGAACGATTGCCGGATTGTGACCATTGGGAGAGACCTGCAGGAAACACTTTGAGAGTTTTCTGGGGATGAGGCAAAGAAATCCCTGTCTTATGAGGTTCTGAGGATGCCTTTCTTCAAATCTCTATTCAAATAGCTCCTTGGGTTTTCACAGCAAAACCTCAGATTAAATACCTGGAGGCTGTAGACACTTCCAGGTTTGGTTGGTAACAGTGCAGCTGCCCTGGGGATTTGAATTTTAGACTTGGGTATTAAAAGTGGAGGGTAGGAGGCAGCTGATCTTTGTAGAGCTCCAACATTATCTATTGCAATGCCTCATCAAAGTATAGCATTAAAGAGTTTCAGCCTTTCATTCTTATCAACTTATTGAATTGTCCTTCCATTCCATCACTTCATGGTTGGAGCTAACAGTCTCTTCTCTTATATTTCCTAATACCTTTGATGGTCTATTTTGCTCAACTGCAATTGTTCACAATGTTTCACCTCCAATACAAAACCACCTGGATATATTTCTTCTTTCTCTTTGCTTTCAGTATCCTTTTACTGCCCCAGTTTTTACTCTTTTCTGTAAAATCTCCTTCTACATTGACCTTCTGGATGACAAAAACAATTTAACAAGCAACTACAGCTGAAGCTAATATGTTCAAATTGTTTTGCTTGCAGTAGGAGTACACCAATAATGTTCTCTTCCTACACATTCCTCTACACTAGTAAGAAGTTATTCCTCAGCTGTGACATATCTGAAATCATAATGAAGTCACCTTGCTCAAGACAAGTAGAGCTGAACAGAAGGTTTTCCATTTTTTTGTGAAACCTCAAAGTTTTGATACTTGTGGCTATACAAAATAAAGATTAAAAATTTTTAAATTGTCAATATATGTTGCAAAACAAAAGTTACATTTAAAATTTAATGCTAAAATGTCATACTTCCTTTTGCATGTGTCTAACCACCTCTGTTTGCACAAATATAGCACAGCCCAACTTTATCCTCTGGCCAGGTTTCACCTCTATCTGCTTGCCAGAGAAGCAGGACTTCATGTTACTCAGCAAAATGTCAGGCAGGCAAAAGAGAGAACCCCGGCATATCATGGAATACTTAAATTTTCCTGTCCTACCTCTTTGTATCTTTCTTCCATCTTCTCTGCATGCTCAGCCTGAAGGTTCTTCTCCGTTCTCTCCAGAAGCTATCATGTAGAGGAGAAATAGCCATCTTATTCTTCTGTCCAGTAGGCAAAGAAAAAAGCAGCTCTGGTTTCTTCTGAAAAGAAATATAACTTCTCTCAACTAAAGTGAGCCATCCATAATGTGGATGTCTACATCTGAGTGAGTTCCCTAAGATCTTTTTCATAAACATTGGGAAGAAACTGGCAATTACAGAGTGCAAGATTCATCTTTTTCAGACATTTATCTGAATCACCTACTAATATCTGTATTTCCCTGCTGGTTCTGAAGGGGATTAATAATGGTAGTTCAGATGGATGCTGTATTGGAAATATTTACGAGACAACATGGAATTGCTCAGTACTGCTCAGTACAATAAGGCTTTCCTACTTGAACAAGAAGATATTCTCATAAATAGCAAAAATGAAATTCTGAATCCATATTAGATTCAGAACCTGTAGAGTTGCTTTTTACTGCTAGGACTGTAGGTTTCAGTT
>VYZT01053130.1:0-18730 GCA_013400735.1 Pomatostomus ruficeps
CACCACCACGCTGCTGTCCTTTCAACAGTTTTATGCAACTGATACCACATTTACTCATCAGCTTATGCTTACGTTTGGGGCAGGTGATGTGACTGGCAGGGACTCCATAGAAATCAGTAACTCTTTCTCCTGGAGGGCTGTCCGAGACTGGGCCTTAATTTAGTAAGCACAGACCTGGCTGATTAAACTGAAATCTGCCCAAGAATAAGCAGGAAGATCTGGTCTGACCCAAAACCTTCTCCATTTCCTCCACAGGTCTGCGCCACATAACTATCCTCAAATTGCTAGGAGTTGGAGAAGATATTGGAGGTGTCTTGGAGTTGTATCCAATTAATGGTAAGTGACTGTTTCCTGTTTCTTCAGTACTACCCATGAAGGGCATTATACAGTGCTGAGCATTTCTTTGCTGTAATTTCTTTGGAGGGATGACTGTTTTCATCTTTTGTTTCTTTTAAGAAATAAGACGATACAAAAGCAAACCAAAAGCTTTCTTGGTGTTTCTGTGCTAAATATTATACAAGTTCTTCAGGACAGAAAAGCACAAATATCTGAAAGTCATCTCACATTTTGATTTCCCACCTAAGCGTACAGTCCACAGTACACTCCTCTGCCAGTTTTGCTGTTAGAGACAGAGATGTCTATGCCTTTCACATGCTCAAGAGTTTGCAGGGCTAACACAACACACACTCAGCAGATTCTCCTCTGGATCCCTCACTTACATTCATAGAATGGCTTGGAGTGAATAGGACCTCTTAAAGATGATCCAGTTCCAACCCACTGCCATGGGCTGGGACATCTCTCACTTCATCGGGTTGCTCAAAGCCCCATTTAACCTATCCTTGGACACTTCCAGAGACAGGGCATCCATTTGAGCAACCTGCTCCTGTGTCACACCACCCATATCCTAAAAAACCTCTTCCTTATATCTAATCTAAATCTACCCTCTTTCTGTGTAAAATTACTATCCCTCATTCTGCCTCTGGGCCCTGGTAAAAAGTCTTTCTTCATCTTTCTTATAAGCTCCCTTTAGTATTCCACTTGCATCCCAGCAGGCTACTCCAGGTAGATATCCTTAAGAGAGTGGGTACTTTTCAAATGCTGTGAGTTCCTCTAGTACCTGATCCAAACAACGGCCTCCATCAGTGGAGGAACAAAGACAGAAAAAAGCTTATTCATCCCATCTATGCTCAAACTGCTCTGTGCATGAAAGCATTGTAGTCCTTCTACAGCACAGGAACATTAAGTCCATGTATGAGAAAAAATAAACAGAGGAAGCTGATGTCAGACTTCTTCCATCAACACTCTAGCAGCCTCCACTGATTTTTCACTGGAGGCTTCATGACTTTGTTTATAGCTCCTATTTGTTAAGATCAAGAGATCTCTTTGTCCAATCTCCCCATGAACTGATGTTAACTTTTAGAATGCCTTCTCCTGTGAGAACTTCTAGAGAGTTGTCCTGAACATGGTCCCTACATCTTTGTTTGACACCCCTTATTTCCTGTGTGGGGAAAAAGGTGAACATTTAATCCCTATCCATCCCTGCAGTGACATTGACAATTCTGCAGACCTTCCCTAGCCCACTTACTTGAGAGATTGCAGTCTTTATTTAGTTGGAGACAGAATCATACAGAGTTTATTCCAAACCTGTGATCAACTTTGTTGACTTCCTGACTTTTCTCCCCCGTTCTACCAGTCTTTTGAGGTAAGAGAAACAGAATTTCATGCAGTGTTCAAGATGCACACAAATAACAGGTTTACATAGTAGCATAATAATACTGTTTTGTTATTACTTTCCTCATGGTTTGTAACATCTGGTTTTGCTTTTGGCCATTAGTGAGCACTGAAATAGCCCTCCATGAAACTCTCTTTAATAGCCCTAAGAGCTCACTGACACATGGTAATGGTCTATCTTCACCATTTCTTATGTGAAGGCAGAAAAACTTTCAGCAAGTGCATTACTTCGATCTGAGAAAAATTTCTTCTAATTTTATTAACCAGTCACACAGTCTTAAAGGATCTTCTGCAATGCCTCACAATCACCCCCAACTCTTACTGCTGTAAGTATCTTCACACCCTCAGTATACTGCATAATCTCCGTGCTCGTACCTTGTGTGTGTGTGTCATTTACAAATACATGGAACAGCACCAGGCCCAGCACAACCATGGAACTTTACTGATGACCTGCCTCCACTCTAGGTGATCATTCACTCCCACCTTGCTTCTGCTTCAACTAAGCTATCAAAGGACCTTTTGAAGCCTTCTGAAAATTCACATAGCCTGTATCAGTCAGACCACCCTTAACCCCCTGCTTACTGACCTCTTTCAGAGAACCTCAAGTCTGTAAGGCAGGGTGCCACCACGTAAGAATCCTGTTGTCAAGCCAACTGTGTAGATACGTGCCCACTGATCTTAGTTGTCTTACAGTTTCTACTCATTTACCCAACACAGACTTCACACTTAAAAGTCTAGAGTTCACCAGATTCACCCTAGAACATATACTTTGAAGAGGAAATGACATCTACCACATCCCATAACTCACGTATCATGACCGTTCAAGAATGAGGCTCTATAGGTTCTATATCCTGCAATTCTTCTATCACACTTCAATTC
Organism: Pomatostomus ruficeps; assembly: GCA_013400735.1. Classification (NCBI taxonomy): domain Eukaryota; kingdom Metazoa; phylum Chordata; class Aves; order Passeriformes; family Timaliidae; genus Pomatostomus; species Pomatostomus ruficeps. The sequence goes on from VYZT01053130.1 coordinate 2,611, forward strand.
CCATGATTTCTTTCACTGTTACTGTTGTTCACATATGCCTTCTGTAATACATAAACCGGTGATTCAAGCTGCAAAGAAGTGAAAGAAGTTCATGGATTTTGGGTGATAAAAAGATGTACCACACTACAGCAGCTTCAGCCTAGAGAATAAGGACAACTTTACTAAACCTAATAAAGCTGTTAAAAATGCATTCTTAGTTCACAGTAGAGCAATGTCATTTCAGCTACAGGAAATGGATCTGAACTTGCAAATTAGAAGAATCTTACATTGCCAAATCTTGAGCTGCATCCTATCTCCTGTTGCCAACTTTTTTACCTACAAACCATCATCATCGCCTAAACAAAACATTAATGCTGATTTTATGTGATCACTTTCTAGGAAGCTCAACCGTAGACCGAGAAGACATCCCAGCTAATTTGGTGAAAGACATTCGGAATTATTTCCAAATTAGCCCGGAATATTTCTCCATGCTTCTAGTGGGGAAAGATGGCAACGTCAAATCCTGGTATCCTTCTCCGATGTGGTCTATGGCGATTGTGTATGACCTGATTGATTCCATGCAGCTCCGGCGCCAGGAAATGACAATCCAGCAGTCGCTGGGCATGCAGTGCCCCGATGACGAGTATGGTGGGTATGGCTACCACAGCTACCACCAGGGCTACCAGGAAGGTTACCAAGATGACTACCGTCACCACGGAAGTTACCACCATGGATATCCATACTGACCAGAGCGACTTAGCCTCTGACTGCCCCTGTGTCTGTCTTCCAATAGCTATCTAAGCAATAGGCAGCCAGTGGCAGAAAATCTTCCCAGGCCACCTAGATATCCATGCCTCCTTCTTCTGCTGTTCAATCAAGGGACTTTGGTCATTTGCCTTCTCAAAAAATGCAGAAGCCTTTACAGTGAAGCAATTCAAAGCAGTAGTATCGAAGCTTTAAACAATAAAGACTCCTTTATATTTTTAAACCTTTATAAACAAAGGCCATCAGCAGGTGCTGTTTGTATTAAAACCAAACAAAAAAACCCCACATCCCCAGTCCATGGGCACTACAGTCAGGCAGGAAACAAACTGTCCAACAATGTGCTTTTTAGTACATTTTCTAAGGAGGGAAAAAAAAATATATTTATTGGAAAGTGAGATTTCATTATGCTTACGAAGAGAAACAAAGAACCACACTTTGGGTCTCTCCCAGAAAAGGAAAATTTAAGAAAGAAGCACGGGGCATGCTCTTTAATAATAACAAGAGTAATAAAATCTTTCTGAAACACCTTGTTTAAAAAGACAGCATCCCTTCTACTGTGCATTAACATTGTAATTAGCTGACTTTATGAATGAGAATAAGATTTATGGCTATGGCAGAACTTGTTCCAATACAATACAATGTAAAGTTCTTAACTACAAAGCTTACTGCATGGCTATTTATTCTTTCAGTTGGGGTCCCTGTTCTCTTAGGTCCTGCCCACCTCACTGTTAAATCCAAGTTAATGAGAGCTAAGTGGAAACACCAGCCAGGGTTAGCACTGTCTGAAATACAGAAATCTGGAAAGCATTTATTTTCATCAGAAAAAGAAATCTCATTCAAGTATATTTTCAATGAGTTGTAACTAGCTCTCTATAATAATGCTTTTAATTAAACTGTTACTCTAAATTTCAGATTTTCTTTTAACTCTTCTTCTCATACCCTCCCCTATAAAAATGATCTGGATTAAATGTTTATAAAAGTATTGGAGATTAATTTAATCTGCTAAACCAGCTCTATTTCTGCCACACTTTCAGAAATGGTTTTTTCCTCTCTGCTCATTGATGTCTTTGGGCATTGGAGCTGTAGCATCACCCTACCCTACTGAAACCACTGGCAGGAACCGCATGCATAGCCATGGTTTCAACGCCATTTGGGTTAGATTTCTAAACATTAAAGATGCAGCAGAAAGACTATGGAATATCTTTAAATGAAGATACCATGTCAGTCTTTATAATGGCACGTTGGTCACTTCTGATGTTGAAGGTGTGCCTGACCAGTCACATTTCTTTTTATAATGCATGATGTGGGTGCACATCACCTATAGCTGCCCACAACAGGGCACTCGTCCTGGTACTGTCATCACAGCAGTAGCACAGGAACAGGGAGAAGCTACAGCTCTAGGCTGGCCAGAGCACACCCTGCATTTTGACTTTTAGCGTTTTCCTGGTTTCTTTTCTTTCCCCAGATGACAACAAAACCAGCTAAAGCAACAAGTTCACTCAAAACCATGTCACAAAAGGTCAGGCATTACTTGCCTTTCTGAATGTCAGAAAGGCAGACTGGTGGTCACAAGGCCTTAGCTTTGCAAACCTGGTCGTCCTCTAGGGCAGGCTGCCCTCCCTATCACAAGGTCTACTCAGTGCAGGGTACAGCTCCTGAGTTACCTTTCTCAGGTGACTGGCGCTAACTGAGGGAAGGCATTTAACAGAATGATTTTGAGAGGCCTGATGCCTGCAGAGAGCTTCTGAGCTCTCCGGGACGACAGCACTTCCACAGCTCAAAGCAGTGGACAGAGAACTTCAAAAAACCAAACAGAATCACAGGACGGAAGCATATCTACTAGAAAATGGAGTGTCCTGAAGCTCACTTTAGAAAACAAGGGCTTATTGCATCACTGTATCAAGGTCAGCTGCCTTCCTTGCCTAAAGCAAAAGCAGAGGAAAGTATACCAGGTGCCTAATAGGCACCTCCGGTAGAAAGAAAGAAAAATGCCCTTGGGGCATTTTCTTTCAGGAGTTCTTTAAAACTTTTCTGTAATCTTGTTTTCATGTAAAGTCTTTAAATGAAAGCACTTTTAACTTACACTACAAATCACATAAATTCAATGTCCTGTGCTGAGAGGGTTAACTTAAAGAAAAAGAGTGCAGCACCTGATCCAAACGGCCTTTTTTTTATAGCCCTGTCTGAAATTCAAAGGTAAATTGTACAAGTACCAAACCCAGCCTAGGTATTCAGTGGGAGTTGCACTAAAAAGACAACTCCAAACAAGTTGTCCACTTATCAAGGCAGGTGGGGGTGGGCTCTTAACCAAGACTACACATCCAAATATTCACAGAATTTGTAGAAGACTCTGTATTATTCTGTATTCTGGTGCCTATTTCTGACTTCATTACAAAATGACTCGAAATCACCAGAAACTTTTAGCAATTATTTAAAATCCTGATTTTGCAACATACTTTTCCCTATGGAAAACTAAATGCAAAGCCAGAAGGAACACCAAGCCAAAATATTCTTTCAACAATAGCATGTAGTTATCTTGCAGGCTATAAGCATTCAGGAGTTACATTTCTCCAAATGAAGACTTCATTTGACAAAACAAATCAAATCCAGATCACTGGACCTGTCCCTGCAGCATCACTCCAAGGACGGACCTACTGAGATTAAGGTGCTATTTTGACATACCTTAGTGGGAAGATGTTACATGATAAAGAAAAGCTTTTTTCCTATACATATTTATGGCACTTGATTCAGCTCCAAATTGGCTGTTTTCATCCACAGTCTGTCTTTGAAGCTGCTACATTCACAAAATAGCTGAAATTAACCAAAATAAATACTTCTTTAATTTACTTGTTACAAGCAAGAGAAATACAAACACTCCTCTCTTCCTGGGATGTTTTGTGAACTATTTCCTCAAACCTGGAGGGAGGAACATAACACCCTCAGCAGCAACTAAGGTCACACATTTGTGAATCTGGGCTCTAAATCGAAGCTTAGAATGAACACTCTGCCCAATGCATTCATTAAAGACTATGTGCAAAACTAATGCTGCTCTCCAAAAACATCCTCATAAAGCTCCCTATTGTAATTTTGGGTGAATATAAGTTAAGCTTTCCAACATGGAGTATTTTCCACACAGTGGAAATACTTAATCAAGTGAGATTTTATGCAATCTATCTGAAACATGTAACTCTACAGAATTGCTTCCCCTTGCTCACCAGGGCTGCTCTCCAGCTGACAATTGTTCAGCCACTTCCTCTAACGAATCTCACCTACACACTAAATTTTACCATTGCCGTGGATAGTGCAGCTGCAAAGATTTGCATGTTATGCTTTGGGTTACTATTTACCCTATTTTACTGCTAAGTGGATGCAAATCCTTACCCATTTTTAGACATCAGCTAACATTCCTGTTGCTGCAAAGGGGATATACAGTTCTCCTTCATTATAATAAGAAACCTGCCTGGCCATCCAACATAATCTCTCTGAGACCTCCAACCTGAAGACAACAGAAAGATTTCTACATATTAGACAGAACCAAATCCACAGCATGAGTAAAAACTTGGATCAACAGTTATATAACCAATACCTTTGTGCAATCGAAGACTTTGGCAAATATGTCAAGCATGATGGCACCGGTGAAATTTACAGAAAGTAAAATCATTACACAGGACAAGAGTTAAAAGCAAGAACTAAATGCACTTTATAATAGCCAAAGATCAGTCACTTCCATATTTCATGTCTCTTCATGCAGATATTTGAGGCACAAAGGTCAAACATGGTTTGTAAGACATTTATCTTTGGTTTGATGCTCTGTCTTTAGAAGTATGATCACGGCTGATTTCTACATTCTCACTTGATGCAAGGTAAAGCTCTTTGGAACTTCATGTAAAAAATTACTGCTCACGTAAATGCAAAGCAATCTAAAGCTAACAGTACTTTCACTTTTCTTGAAAATATCTGCCAAAGCTGTGACTGAAAAAGGCAACAAACTCAGGCAGGTATACATTGCAAAGCTATATGCAATGAAAAAAAAAACAGTCTTATTGCCACAAAGTCTTTAACATTTTGAGCATTTTTTTTTAAGTTTCATTTCCCAAAAGACAACATTATAAACCAATGAGAGCAAGTGAGTTTCTGGAATTTACACTGAAATATGCCTTCTATTCATTCTGTACAGTTGCAAACAACCAGGATTCCTTATGTTGAGAAGGCCTGCTATACAAGCACAACGAAATTAGATGGAAAAATTTTTCAACAACAACATTAAATTAGTTTTGTACAGTTATCCCTAATATATACTAGAAAAAATACAGGGAAAAAAGAACAGATATTTTAGATTCATAGTTTATAACTTGACAGTCATGGGCCACACACGAAAATAGGCTGCCCTTCTTGATGGATCAATGACAGGAGGTATGTTAATAGAGCAATAAGCCATCAATACAGAACACATAAGCTTTATACACAGAGCCTGGACAGGATGGCAGAGGAGAACAAAGGCAGGACTGTCTTCAGTCCAGAGAAATGCATCAGTTACTGCTTACTATACACTCTGGTATGAGGCTCTGACACTGAACTTATTGCTTATCTTCTTAAGAATTCTTCTGACAGTATCTTTCAACTATGAAAGACACATTTTTGAAGGGAGGAAATTATAAACCAACGTATTTTCCACTGCTCTGAGAGAAGAGGCTTTAGGAACATACCAGGAATCCCTTATCAGCATCCCTATTCCCTTGGTCTGTTTAAAAATTCTCTGAATAATTTGGAACCTATTTTTCATCTCAGTCAAAATACAATCCAGTAGATGCCTCAACAGAAATTCTGAGATCACTATGCCTGGCACTCTGCAGAATGACTGCTCTCTCTACAAAATGAATGCAAGACTTTATCAGTCTGCCAGGGTAGAGCAACACCAGATGATATTGCCACCTGCACTCTCTTGCTCAGCACTCCAGATGTTGAAGGGTATTACTGCATAATATTTGTTTTCGAATAGTCGTGGACTCAGTGCAAACTAAGCCTCTACACAAAGCCTTTCTAAACACACACACAAAAAAAGATGATGCAATTCATACTGTTTAATAAACTTTTGTTTTATTCAAGCTCTTTCAAAGTTAGGCCACGTAAGTTGCATGTAAAACTCACCAGCTGCTACAAAGGCATTCCAGATTTCCATTTCCCCAGACACTGGGAGACAGGCACAAAGGAATACAATTCTCCATATATACAGCTTGAATACTGTCCTCATCCACATTTGACATCCAGCCCCAAAACAGTCCCGAACAGTCTGTCAGTGGGGGAAAACGACCCTATGTTAATAAAAGATTAATTCTCTCACTGTGAGTAATAGCACTCCTCTGAGCCAGCCTCTTGCTAGAGGGAATCTTCATCTGTATCGATGTCACTGTTTGGTTTGTTCAACCTCTCAAATTCTTCTCCATCCTAAAGGAACCAGAAGCAAAAGCGAAAAATGTGAACAAAAGTCATCTTGTTATTAATACCACCAAAAAAAAAAAAAAAAAAAGAGCATGGTTTATTCCGAAGGCATCACTTAAAGCAAAATCAACATCCTGTAATTTAAATCTCTTACCAGCATGTTATAAAGTTTAGGAAATACATACTCATAAAAAACATTCCCTGCATCTTCAACACTTTTTAGTGACTCACTGCCTAAAACAACTTGTAGCCCACTCTTCCATACAATCATAAAATGGTTTGGGTTGGAAGGTACTGGAAAGCTGCTAGAAGGTCTCCTCGGAGCCTTCTCTTCTCCAGGATGAACATCCCCAACTCTCTCAGCCTGTCTTCGGAGGAGAGGCGCTCCAGCCCTCTGATCATCTTCCCCTGGACTCACTCCAGGAGATCTAAGTCCCCAGAGCTGGACACAGTACTACAGGTGGGGTCTCACAAGAGCATAGTGGCAGAATCACCTACCTTGACCTGCTGGCTTTTGATGCAGCCCAAGATAGGGCTGGCTTTGCATGCTCACACTGTGCTATTCGTTTCTACAACAGTTTCTTAGTTGTAAGTGCTAAAATAGATGACACCTGGCATACCAAAAATACATGAATTTGTGTTATTTATTGCTCAGTAAACAAAAACCTAAAAAGGCACCTTGTGGGATTTCTGAAAAACATCGCTTCCGAGTTTAATGTTTGTTGGAACGCAGTGGGGACAGCGCTCTCTGCTGGTTACAGTGTGTATCCACGGGGGCTGACTTACACAAACATTAACCCTTCCATCAGCCAACTGCTCAGCTCAGCTCAATGACAGCTCTAAGAGCAAGTCGGCCCCACTATGTTCTAGGTAACTAGATCGCTATTTAAATTAGAACCAAAAGCACCAGCAGGCCTGGAGGAAATATATAGCAAGAGAAAAAAACCCAAACCATGTTAAAACTCTGTATTTAAACATTACCTTTTGGTCTTCAGCTGCCTTTGACTGTTATGGTAGAAAGAACCTTAGCATCAAATGTGTTAACTTCCTCATTATGTGACCTAAACTACACAGACTTATCAGTTCTACTTAGGTACAATTATTTCCCAGGCATCAATTCCAATTTCTGAATGCCCTGGGCAAGTAAACTCTCTTGGTTATAAAGCTTTCAAGAAAAGATTTGTACAAAGCTGAAATTGTTCACAGGGCTGTCTACAGTCACAGTAGGAAAGCAATGCTTACCTAGGCTTCAGGATTTTAAAAAGAGGCATATGGACAGCAATACCCAAGATTTTAAGAAATACTGCGGAGCTTTGGTGTTGAGGGATGAGTCCAGTCACACACCTTAGCATTCTTTCAAACATTTCATAGTGTAAAGGGAGGTGAAACAAAAGAGAAACCATAGGAGACAAGTATCAAAAAGCCTTACCCCACTTGACCTCTCCCATGCATCTCCTTTGATGAGTTTTCCCCTTTCCCGCAGAGTGGCATATTCCAGGCCTCTTGCTTTACTGGCATTATAAATGAATATGGAGAGAAGCACTACAGGAGCTTCCAAAAAGAACTCGAGAGAAGGCCTGAAGTCAAAGATGACGAAAGACACAGTGGTGATGATGACAGTGTTGATCTGAGCAGTCATAACATGGAACATGTTGTCTCGGAACTTCAAGATGAAGGCTACAGACAGCCCCAGGAAAGCTGTGACAAATATAAGAGCCACGGAGAAGATATTGTGCCCATAAAAGAAGCCACAGTTCCCTATCTGCCTCCGGTCCTTAGCCTGCAGTGCCAGCATGAGCCCATTGAACAGCACCCCAAAGGCATAGAGTTTGCTGTTCTGCGTGAAGATGCTTTCCCCAAGCTGATCCACATCTTTCAGCATCTTTTCATTGTAGATGTTAGCCAGGGCAGACACAAAACACTGCACTAGAATAAGCAGATGGCCCAGGCTGAGGCTGAGAGGCTTCAGTGCTCCTGCCATGGTGCTGGTGACATTCCACTGGAAGCTGTGAAGGAAACTTGGTGCTGCGCAGTTGCCCTTTTCCACACATGCTTCCTCAGGTTCCGTAGAGAGAAGGCAGTGGTTAGATGGCCTAAAAAACATATTGTGATGAAATCCATGTGCAGCCAAGCTGTGCTGATGGCCTCCAGTTCCTCGAGTCAGGGCAACGATGGACAGGAATAAAATCACCAGAGACGCCCATTGTACCCAAGAGAGTCTTCGCCTAGTACACAAAAAAGCCACTAACTTTAGAAACACAGTGGCATAAATTAAATTACAGAACATCCAGATCTATAAAACATATAAAAGACATCATGCCACAGATAAGGAGGTAGACAGGTGTAAAGAAAAGTCTTTTCAGACTACAGTAAAATGTCAAAATGCAACACGCTTTTCTATGGCAAAGGAGGCCAAGCCTGGCAATCAAAGAAGTACAAAATGAAGTATTCTGAAGAAATAAGGAAAAGGAAGGTCTTTCAAGATCACATTATTTCTAGATACTGATTGCCTAACAACTTAAAAGCAACTCTTGTCTCCATGGCAACAAAGGTCTGATGAATAAAGTAAAATCACAGACATCCAAACAACTACAATCTTTCTTTGGAAAAGGTTCACTATACTGCTCTTTTCCCCCACGATTTGGAGCCCTTTTCAAGTATTTTATGATGGTAACTCTTATAAATCTACAAATGTCATTCATAAGACTGTCAGAATTATTTATACCATTTTTTCTACTCAAAGCCTGTTTATCTTGGTGAAAATCAGAAATTTGGAAGATTAAGTGGACTGTGACATCACAAGATGCACAAAACTAAAATGAGAGAAAGCATTTCGAGTCAGACTATCAGGCACTGTTTTGGTATATTAACACCTATAGGAAAAGCTTATTTGTGCTACATTCAACGCAAGCAACTTTTAGAGTATAAAGTTAATACCCATTTCCCTGACAGTCTTTTTTGAATCTAAATCATACTATAAAGTGCACAAATTTGGGAAAGTGGAACACATAGTCTGGCTTTTGTCACGTGAATAACAAAGGGACACGTTATTTTTCAAAACGTACTACACACAGTAGACCAGAAACACACCAGGTCTGGCACCAGACACACCTCTATCTTTCACTCTTATGTATCTCATGCCATCTTACTAGACCACATTTACACTCAATTAAGAACTGCAATAGACTAGTAAGAAGTACTGGTAATCATGAAATAAGAGATTTAATGTATAAATGAAAGCTTTCTTCTTGCCATTCAATGACAATATAATCATGATTTCAACTGTTTTCTACTAGAGTTGACCAAATCTGTAGACATATGAAGGGAGTCCTAATAACCTATTATTTCCTACACCTTCAGATGTAGAAAACAAAACCACCTCTCCAAGTTGGTAAAGCCACAAGAAAGGAGTATTACTGTTCCCATCAGACAAAAAGAAAAAATGTAGCTTAACTCCATCAAAGCTAGGAAGACACAAATTTCATTTACTTTAGCAAATACTACTTACTTTAGCACTATCCTGAAGAGAAGAGCTGTTGTTATAATGACAAAATTTGAGAAGAGAACAGCCATTGCCTTGAAAGAGAAGAAGAGGAACAAAGTTATACACCAGACACACTGTGGACATCAAAAACCTACAGAATTCAAGCGTTCACCTTCCTGCAAGATGCCAGAGTGAAAAGCACTGGTACCAAATTTTCTTCCTCACCCAAGTGGTACAGTAACACACCCATAAAATGATATTGGAATCCCATTTCAAAATCTGAAGGAAACCACAGAGCCCAAGCTCCACTGCAGTGGGGAAAGCTGTACTGAAATGAAGATGTGAGGAAACCAATGCAACAAAAAACTTATTTAACAGAGAACAGTTTAGTTTTCTGACAGATCAGTTCCCCAGCCAGGCTGACCAGTCAGCTGCAAAAACAGCTGCATTGGCACAAAGGGGGAAGTTGCTCTAAAATGAGAGTAAGCAAAGAATTAAGCAAGGTGAGGTTGCTCCTGGCTGCAGTGCCATTTGCAGTGCTCATGAAATTCCAGACTTGGACAAGGCACTTGAGGAAAACAAACTTCTTGTATGTCAAATGCATTTGCTGTAGAGTTTATCAAAGATAAGGAGGTGCTCGGCTTGAATTTTCAAGACAGTAACTGCAATAAAAAAATATCACCTATTTCAAAGTACAACTGAAGACAACTCTAAAGCTTCTGTTTACTTTGGGAATAACTATGTAATAACATCAGTGCTCTAATCCACAGCCATGATCCCAAGATGGAAACTCCTTGTGGCAAGGATTGTCTGTTTTGTCTCTGTATCAGACAATCTATACTGGGACACCAGACCAAAATGAGGCTCTTTTAGGCACTCCAGTTACCAGTAAAGATCAGAATCCACCAGCACAAGTAGGAAAAAAAAAACCCCTCTTTTTGAGGGTAGGGGTGTTTTGCAAACTCAGTGTTATTCAGGACTGCCCTATATAGTCTGTACAGGTACAAAAGATCCAGGCATCTGAAGTTTTTGGTCCAACTGAGCCTCAGAGTGAACTCACCTTTTTAGACAATTTTACACGAAAGCATATATGGATTCAGGAGTACAAGACACAGGCTTTATCTTGAATTTTCTCATCATTTCCACATTCCCAATTCTGCTATAGCAGTCTTTTTCATTCACCAGAGGAAAAGCACAGACTGTTTTCCCATTATCTTCATTCCATTCTATCCCAACATACTGTCTGCTGAATAATAATTCTAATGAAACAGCACAACACAGGGTCTCAAGTAAGATAAGGACTTACTGACAATGAGACATCTGCCTAAGAAAACACATCTTAATTTTCCACTTTGCAAAATAAAAACTCAGTAAATATTCATGTTAGGTGAACACTGTGGAAGGAGAAAAATATTGAATAAATGAGGAAATCTGGCAGAAATCACTCTGGAATAAAGGAGCCTTTATGCAAAACTGTAGAAGTGTTCCATGCACGCTCTGGTTTTGCTTTATAGCCAATGCCCCCCATCCAGCATCTCTGGTAACATAATAAGATCAAAAGCTTTAGAAGGATAGTTCAAAAAAAATTAATTTTGAGTCACTTTGTTCTCTGAAACCTCAAGAGACCTCTGTCCTAGATGAAAAGGAATCTGACTATCAAAGTTCCCTATGCCACTAATCTGAACATCACAAGCTAAGTCTCAAAAGGGAAGTTCCTAGGAAATTTAGCCACTAAAACGTATCCACAGTTATAGCTGAAGTTTCAAGCAAGAAAATCTCACCAAAGCAACTCTATACTTCCAGCAACTGCTCACTCAGGTACTACTTAGTCCCAAGACTATTTCGTATTTAAAATCACATGACCAAGTTCAGTCAGGTATGGCCATCTTCCTTTTAAGCATCTTCACCTTTTCACATTCATGGTCTTGTACACTATCAAGATATTCTATCTCAGAGGTATTTAGTTCTCTCTTTTAATACTTCTTTATCTTAATAATGTTACAGTTTTAGCTAATCACCACAGAATTTCTCCAATTAAAAGATGCTAAAAGTTCTAAAAAGTGGAATCTTAGAGCACATGTTCTGAGGAGGGAGAGACAATGTATGTCTGGGTACATGTGTAAAACAAAAGCTGCGCATATTACAAAGGATTACCTTAACTGAACCAAATGAAATTGCTTAAGAGAGAAATAGCATTTATGTAACCTCCTACGCAGTAGGCTTTGCTTTTACAAGTATTATAGCTGAATTTTCTTCCTAAAACTAAAAACCAAAACAAACCAAAACAACCCACGAAAAAAAAAACCCCAAAAAACAAAACAACAAAATAAAACAACAAACCCAATGCCATCCAACCAAAAATCACCCCCACCAACACAAAAAAAAAATCTACCAACAAAAAAACCCCATACGGCAAACCACAGAACCAAGCAGCTGTGCATGTTATTTTAAGATATCTGACTCTTGATTTCATTACATTTTTTCTGCTAAATCCTGCTCTAGACTCTGGACTGGTCTGTCCCTGACAGAAATGTACACCTAGTCAGATGTGCAAAATAAACCAGAACTCAGTATTTGTAGACCACAGCACATGATCTGGGCAAAAAGAGAACAATATTTTAAAGAAGAATTCTGATAGAGAAGGCAGAAAACCGTTTATTTTTAATGTTCAACAGGGGCAGCCACAGTATTTTATAGCAAGCACAAACCATCTGTTTCCATCCTACTGCAAACATAGATTCTGAACCAAAAAGTATCATAATACAAAAACAAAAGCAAGCACAAAACCTGTACAATTTCCTGAGCATATGCAGGTTCATCCAAAAGGATGAGGGTAGCTAGAAGAACGTACCAACTAAATTTTGTACCTAAACATAGCTAACAAATGCAAAAATTAAGTCAGTCTTCTTCCCCTCCTCCTCAGTTTGTTACACTTATTCCCTTTGTGAGATTACATTTACTCACTTTATGTCACATACATGTAGTGGGAAAAGCCACATAGAAAAGTGCAGCTGAAATAATAGCAAGAGCAACAAATGGATTGAAAGAGAAATACAGAACTGCAGAAGGCAAAGAAGAAAAAGTATCAAAAACCCACCCACCTCTTAAGCACTTCACCCTATTTCTAAATCACTTTGGATGGAGAAAATAGAAAGACTCTTCTCTGATGAAAGCTCTACAACACTGACCAGTGGGCAAGAGAATGGGAAGGTCTGGGTGGTCAGGTAACAGATTATTCTTTCACCTGTCAGTGTTAAAACAGCAGATGGCCTCAGATACAACCTTGCCTTGCCAGTGTTACCATGGTAGACAACCTAAGAGCAGTATTACCCATTAAGACATTGGAACTCACGTTGTTCAGTATAAATATACTTACTGGCTGGAGGTAGGACAGTACATAGAAGACAATCAAGTTATCCAAAAAGTAAAGGAATGCAGGAATTGACCATTTCATGGAATTACATACATTCTTCCACGAAAAACATTCAGAGAGATGATCCATGCAACCCTTTTCTGAAAGAAAAAGGAATCAGTAAGACAGACATCACTCTTTTTATTGAAAGCCCATTCCCTTGTAACAGAATAGGTACCACAGTCCTCTTTCGAGAGCACCAGTAGACTGAAAACACTTGGGTTCCACAGTTCTCTGGCAACACAGGAACCTGTGTTCCAAGGTGCAACACACAGCTGGAGCAGCAATTCTGTGTCTGTAGTGTTCACCTCCTTGCTTCAGCAGAGAAAACATCACAGAACCTGTTACATCTATCAGAGCATTTGTCCACTGAGAACAAAATTCAATTGTCAACCATTCTTTGAGGGCCAAAAAGCACCCCAGAGACCCCAGACAATAGCAACATCCTTACTGGGTGTGACTTTCTGTTGATTATTGATCAAATCTACAACAGGAACAATGACACACACAGTGGATTCCTTCATAGAGCACCCAAAGGTCAGCTTGTTAAGTCAGATGTGCAAAATAAACCAGAACTCAGTATTTGTAGACCACAGCACATGATCTGGGCAAAAAGAGAACATAGGAAGAAAGCAGAAAGAAAGGACAAAGCACAAACAATGACATTTACTCAGGTATTCAGGACACAAACTTTAGGAGGAAGACTGAGATAAACTTAAGACTGCTCCAGAGCTGGTGCCAAAAGTACTTTGTTAGCATAGATTTAAAACTGTCCAATGTTATCTAATCCTCTCCTGAAGCACCAACACATTGAGTTCAGCAAAACTCAGACATCTGGATAAAAGAAAGAAAAAAAAGAAAGCAAACCAGAAAACATACAATCAACAGTAGGCAATGATGGCAAACACTGATTGAATATATTTACTGTCTTAGGTAAGTCTCTCCTAAGTGGTGGAGGTGAAAATTTTATTAGCTTGCCAGAGCCGTGACTGTTTCCTGGAGAAGTAGACAAAACCAACAGTTCAATTTAACATGAACCGCCACTGCCTGACACCCTCTTTCCAGTTTAAATATTTGCTCTCTACCATTTTGAAATGCTATGAAGTGAATCTCTCAGTTTTTACATTAAGACAGAAAATAAAGAAAAAACAAGTATCTCCTGCAATGCAAAACCTGTGGCAACTGGAGGGTGTCATCTATCATTAAAAAAAAATGTATTTGTAGGACAGCAAATCTTAGAAAGTCAACACATTTCAGTTACTTTAAACACAGGTACTTACCCTTTTTCCTATTCCAGAGTGCCAACACCACACATAGGACCAGTTTTACTACTTCAGAACACATGTTCACTGTCGTAGGAAGGTAATCATACTTGTTATCTGTGGGATTCAGCAAATCAGAGACAGTACACAATCAGTTTCTGTCTCCTGCATTCATAATTAGAGCAAGAATCTATTTTAATCACTCTAATCACAATTTTAGTCACAAAAGGCTTTGTCAGAACTTCAGTTAGAAATGCTTCAATGTTTACAATATACAACTTCCTGAATGGCCTCTTTTCTGAGCTGAAATCTTTCCTCATTTGGTCCCAGTTTACAGCAGAACTTTTTTGGAAGAACTTAAGAACATGACCCTTTTAAAAAAAAATTAAAATGTGAATGTTTTCCCCAAACAGCAATATGGTATTTTTAACCCTCACAAAAAAACGGCTTCCAGGATGACATAACCCTCTTTTAGGACTGGCAATACCAGCCAGTTTTAGCACACCCACTAGGATACCTCTTCACTCCTAAGCCTGTTGCAAGAATAACATTTCAATCAAATCATGTACCATCAATAGTGCTAACACAATAATTTAGTCTTTAAAGAGTCAGCTATAAAATAAATCATCTGCGTCATCTTTAAAGGGTAGATCATACACCTTGTAACCCAAGTTATACCTTTATGGTAGACCATTGGCTAGACAGAAATTTTCCAGTGCAGAAACACATATCCCTAGAAGTGTAATAGGATGTTTATGCAAAGAACTCTGAGGGTGGAGAAGCAGGTTTTTTGGATATGTTTTAGCCCAAACATCAATGCTTCCTTATTCAAAGTACATCATGGGTATTGCCCAACAGTACCTTCATTGGCAGAATACTTCATCAGGAGGATTCTACTTGAGCCCAATGCAATGAACACTCCTCCAAGCAGAAAGGTCTGGCTGGTTGCCTTGGAGCAAGGGGCAAATCGACTGCACCACTCCAACTTCATTCTGCTGCCTCACCGTAAGTGCCCTTCAGATGGCAGGATAAAAAAACTACTATAAACAGTGCTTCCAGAAACTAGTTACATAAGGCAAAATAAGTGTATTTTGTTAATTTATACAAAGACACATCATAGAACTTTGTGTTAATTTATACAAAGACACATCATAGAACAAGCCACGATCTTGTACTACAACTACTGTTTTCTTGCTTAAAAAGAAAAAAAAAATCAAGTTCAACCTATGACTGAACGCTGCCATGTCAACTAGACCATGGCACCAAGTGCCACACCCAGTCTTTCCTTAAAACACCTCCAGGAATGGTGACTCCATCACCTCCCCTGAGCAGTCCATTCCAATGTATAACCATCCCTTCTGTGAAAAAATTCTTCCTGATGCCCAACCTAAACCTCCCGTGGCACAGCTTAAGACTGTGGCCTCTGTTGCTGGTTGCCAGGGAGAAGAGGCTGACCCCCACCTGGCCTACACCCTCCTTTCAGATAGAGTAGTAAGGTCACCTCTGAGAAAAGGATACGCTACAAAGACCATTAAAGGGGCATAAACAACGTATACATAGGGACTCTGAAGGTGGCACAAGGAGGCTGGTTCCGGAGAAGTCTGCATCTACGGCATACGGATCAGCTAGAATGATTAAATATTTCGCGTGCTTATTTTTCTTTAATTTTTTTTAAGTGCTCTTGCTGCTAATCCCAACACGGAGAAGGGCTACAGCAGCGGAGCGGGACCAGCCCCTCAGAGCTGACCTGGCGCCGGCTCGTTCCCAGCGGCGGGGGAG
>VYZT01053130.1:19303-33528 GCA_013400735.1 Pomatostomus ruficeps
CGAGGGACGGGTCACGTGGGCGGCGGGGGGCGGCCGCTGGAGCGCCGTGCCGAGGGCGGGGGGGCGGCCGCTGTCCGTGTGTCCGCCCGTCCGACCGCCGCAATGCAGAACGTCATCAACACGGTGAAGGGGAAGGCCCTGGAGGTGGCCGAGTACCTCACGCCTGTGCTCAAGGTGCCGGTCCTGCGCGGGAGCGGGATGGGGAGGAGGGACACCCATGGCCGCCCCCACCCGCGGCCGCACTCCCCTGCCCGAGCGCCCGGGAGCCGCTCCGCTTGCCCGGGAGCCGGCTGTCCCTGCCCTTGGCGGCCGGGCCCGAGGAGCTGCGTGGCTGCGGGTCCCGGAGGGTGCGGTGCTGGGCGTGCGGGGCACGGCCATCGGCCCTCACCCCGCACCGGGCCGGAGGGGATGGGGGCAACCCGAGCTGGGAGGGGGGAGCATCCTCCTGGGAGGGGCGGGCCTTTCGAAGAACAGGTGTTGATGGTCCTGCTTCTCAAGCAATGACTTAAATGTGTTGCCGTTTTCTGTTAAAGTCGCGAAACTTTTACGTGGTTGTGTGACCAGGAATTGAAATCCAAACGTACGCACAGGCTTGAGTTTGGTTTCAGGAATTGCGTTGCAATCGTTATTGTGGGTAAAGAACAACTTTTTCAGCTGACTTAAAAAATCCCAAACCAAAACAACAAAATTAGCCGCAGCTTTGTTATGTGAGCAGATTTTACATAGCACAACTTATTCCTGTGTTAGAATTACAGTATCAATGCAAGCCTGTGTTCACTAACGTAGCTGAGAGTAGTAGAAATGAGCTGTTGGGTCGTTGTAAAGGTGGGCAGCACATCTGTTATAATTCCTGTTACTGCATATTTAGGTAGAAACAAATCATGGCTTTCTTTAGTTGCCAGACTACATCCCATATTCTGACTCTTATTTGCGATTTTTTATGTAAACCCCAGCTTTGTATATGACTGCTGAACTCGGCAGCAGGTTTTTTGCTATTTATTTTGATACTTCTGCATGTTTTTGGAAAAACACTTGTTTATGCCAACAGTCTCTCTGCCTGTGGCTTTGTGGTTTGACCTTTTATGTGCTTTGCACCCTGCAGCTTACATCTTTGGGCAGACAGACAGCAGTGACAGTCAGTTATTAATTGAACTTGTCCCCTGTGGTATGTGGGGTGCTCTTGTCTGGATAGTGGACCTTTCTAGAGTTGCCCACCAATGTGAAATGTATGGGTTGCAGTGAAGTTGTGGCATGGGGAAGTGAAGTGAGTTGTTTAGGATGGTGCAGTTGTTGCATGGCCAGTGTAATAGTGGAGGAATTAGTGTGTCGAGATGGATTATTGGGAGGAGGCAGGAGAAGAACCCTCCAGAAATGGAAGGTGTTAATATTATGTGTATATGTTCCCTTTATAAGGGGTTGAAATAAATACTCTGACTTGGTAACTTTTGAAAGAAACTAGACCTGTGTCTCTCACTACCAAAGAATTTACTTCAATGAAAAAATGAACTATTTACCCTCAGGGAACAGAGGATGGATATTTTACATGGGTTTTTTTTCCTGTAATTCCAGAGACACAAGTTTGTGCATGTTGCCTACTGCGTATGGTTCACTTTGAGGTGAAATAGTAAGTTGTCTCCACTGCGATGTTGCATAATGTATTATTGAAGATTCTGAGTTTTACAGCAATTCTAATTACTTTGATTTCAGTCAGCTAGCACATAATGATGTTATCATGTTTGTACAGCTGCTGTTTTCCTTATCTTTATCTTGTTCTTAAGTGTATCTTCCTTAGAAGTGAGGCGGAAAGGCAGAAATTGGTACCATATGAAACAGGTGTGCTCCTTTCATTTTCAATAGCACAGGTGATAGCACACATTGGGGGAAGGAACAAGAATAACCAAGTTTAGCTGGGCCTGCTTTTCTTTAATGTTTTCCAACTGATTGAATAAGGTGAAGTTGTGGCTGGAAGCAAGACATTTTCAGTTGCTGCTTTTAATCTTGATTTTAAAAAAAATAGGTTCCTTAGGGCAAGAAGTCAGCTATGCCATGGTTGAAATGGTATTCTTTTTCAAAAGCCTGCTTTGGTTAGCTCCGATGCCGGGGAACAGTAGGATACCTGGTACTTGAGGCTTTTCTGAAGAGAAACAACCGGAAGTCAAAACATAATACACTTAGTCTAGATGTGAATGTGATAAAAGATGTGCTATCCTTAAGCTTCGTAAATGGTGCCCTTAATGCCAAAGTACTTCATTTCTCCATGCAGAGTAAGTCTTGTGTCTGCTTGCCATCTATTCTTTCATCCACAAAAACCCTCACGACAATATGCAAAACCTGAAGCTGTTCCCCTGGGGTGCATGCTGAAGGCTCAGAAATGGACGTTAAAGGACTGTATTACTATGTCTTTCTATTTAACTTTTTCTACCCCAGAGAAGAGGTGGTTTGGTCTTTCATGACTTTTCTCTCGTATTGATGCATTGCAGTGCTGTTCAGTGCCTAGAACTCTGGAGTCCTTGACAGTTAGAATCACTGATTCCAGCTGATTTTCTGTTTCTTACTGGCAAATGTAATACTGAGTGCCAGTTACCTTTTCTTCATTATTGCTATAATTGGCAGTAGCAAAAGAATCTACTTTGTATAGGTGATCATTTTTCATAATACCTCATGTTTTGCAGCAAGTAATTTTGGGGAGCCTTACTTCCTTATTTTCTAATGTAAGCTGCCTATCAGCCCTGGCAGAGGTTGCCTCCAGGCTGATTCATGGATCTCTGGATAGAAATAGTTGCAAAACAAAAGTAGAGAAGATGTTTGTGTTTCTGGTAAAGTGGAGTGTGTTGATTGTCAGCTGTTGTCAAAATTTCTAAACTTTTTTTCTTGCAGGAGTCCAAGTTTAAAGAAACTGGAGTAATTACACCTGAAGAAGTAAGTATTTGGAAACTTAAATTTATTTTGAAAGTAATGATGCCTTTTTTTCATGCAAAATGGCCATGTTAAATAGGTCATGCCTTTGCCAATTATTGCTTCTTGAAACAATTTCCACAAAGTGAAATTTCTATGTAGCCTTTTTGCTCTACAGATGAAGTAGATCAACATAAGTTCTCTTGAGATGACACTAGGCATCTGAATGTGGGATGCTTCTTTCCTCTGTTATGCTGCAAAAAGATTGTAAAGAAGCTGGGTCAGCAGCTCCATTTGCCATGGGAGTTCAGGACTGAAGCAGGAATATATGGATTTTAAAAGTCTTTCCTCTGAGCAACTCAAAGAGGAGCTTTTGTCTTTGGAACAGTTTTGGTTCCTTCTAAGACTCTGTGAAGATCATTACATATATTTGTCCACACCCAGTATCCAATGATTATTATTTTTCCCTCTTCTTCTCTATAGGCTGCTTTAGGCTGGTTGTATTTTGGATTGCTGCCAAGCAGTTGTATTTTTTTAAGAACTCCACTGCAAAGAGCGAAAACCAGAATTTTTTCCCTGGAATACTGAGACCACTGACTGTGTTGTGCTGTTTTAATTTCCCCATTATGCTTTTTCTTATATTAAAGTGCTACTGATCTGCAAATACTTCGTCTTTACAGAGGTCTAATAAAACAATGTTAAGACTGTTAGGTAAAATGAAATTAAAATGAAACTGTAAAGAAATGTAAAGATGAGATGGAAAAAAATGGAACAAATGATGACTGATGCAGGTAGATAATGTGGACAGAAGTATTTTTCCTTATATCAGTGCCTGCATTTTTCTGCTGTGTTGCCTGGCAAGCAAGCACTCATTCTCTCTCTCTGACACAGAAGTACTGCACAGAAACACAGGCTTAGCAACGTGATGTTCTCCTGTTCTGATAGTGTTATATATGTGTGTATATAAATATTCACGTATGTTAAACAATAATTTATTATCTTTATGATATATAAACTAGAATAACAGAGAAAGTCTAGACAAATGTTCTACCAGTGTTTAATCTCCTCTTGATTTATGGGAGAAAAATTTACGGTAGTACTGTAAGAAAAGGCACCTTCTGTAGAACTGTATTACATTAAACAGTTGGCAGTGTTTAAACACCACCAGGAATGTGAATCATGTGTGTTCTCTGTGTCAAGTTAGATGCTGCTGGGATGAATAAATTGGATCCTTCAAAACAGTAGTCAAGGGAACCGGTTATACAGCAAGATTAAATTTTTGTTAAATTTAGATGAAGCTGGAGCATGGATCTGCTGATTGTCCCTTTGACAATCTTTATATAGTAATGTTGCTAAAGAAGAATAATAACACTAGGATGTTGTCTTTGAATGAGTTTGGATTTCTTGGGTAATTTTAGATGTATTTTAGTCTAAGACACTAACTGGTTTATAGATTTTTATGGGGTTCCTGTGGCTTGCCTCTGAGGATGAATAAATTAGCAATAAGGCTAAAGATGACTCATTAATCAAACTCAACACCTACTCCCTCTTTTCACATATCTGTGTACTCGATTTAATTTCAAAAAATTCTTGCCTGTCATCAGTTCTTGCTAGTTAATACCTCCAAAAGATGACACCTGTTTTAATTATGTATGTAAATATAGGAAAATTATTAAAATAATTCCTTCCAGGACTAGAAATAAGGTATCCTAAAATTCATCTCCTTCCACTTAGCAGTACTGATGCAGATATGAGGTAGCATCAGTACTTGAGAAATAGAAAGTGAAACCAGATAGATGATTTTGCTGTCTAAGGTGAAAAAAATGAAGATGAAATTTCAAATGCTGTTTTAGGGCTGTGTATCTGTTAGGGCCACAAACAACTCTGTTTTTTTCATCTGTAGTAATATATTTCAACATTGGGGTCACAGAGTTCCAATTCCTTGAACAGAGAATTTTAGATAATTCTGAAGTTTCATTTATGTTTATTATGTAAAAGATAATGAATTTTAAAATTGCTTTGTCTATTGGGAGGATTCTCCAGGGTTTTTTCTAAGAGATTTCAGTTTAGCTAAAGGCTTCTGTTGAAAAATAGGTGAAAGGGAAGCACTTCTGCAGAGATTAAGCCTGTTAATCCGTGTGCAGTGTGTACTGTGGTGTTTTCTGCTGCACTGATCCGCCTCCCTTTGGAGGACATGGTGAGGAAATGGCTGTGACCTGCTGCAGGCCTGTTATGTCACACTGCAGCAGCCTCTGGGCAGCTGGGGAGGGTGGTGTTATAAACTGGCATTTCAAGACAGGAAAGCGCCTGTAGCCGTAGCTGTGCACCCTGTATTCCAAAGTGACTGCTGCAAAACCCACAAAAATCACTTAAGGGCAGGCTTGCCTTCCTCAATTTATGTGTACAAAATCAAAGGGTTGGACTTTGCTGGGTGAGTTTTGAGTTTGTACACAAGTCTAGTGTGACATTGCTGGCAAGTTTAACATGACAGTATCACTTCAAAATAGTAATGCAGTTTTATAAAAGGCTTCATCTTTGATGCTAAGAACAAGCAGAGTGAATATTTTTAAAAACTATTTCTTCAGAATGAAGTTATCTATAAGATTTTTAGTGTACTAAGTAAGTGGTAATCCATTTTTAGTTAACATCAGTGACCAACTATTATAATGATGGTCATTACATAAAATGTATGCTGTTTATTCCTTTGTTGCAGTCCTCTCACTGATTCAGTGGGTTGATGGTCTCGTTTTCTTACTACTAAGTTGTTTGGAACAAAGGAAGAGAATTAAACTTTTTTTTTTTACCTTAAGCTCTTTGTTGTCTTTGTAAAAGTTTGAATAGTAGCAAATAAAAATAATTTCTTTATTACAAAGTAAACAGTATTACTAAGTCCAGAAACTTTTTTGGTTCTTATTAGACTGACAGCTTTTAAAACTCTGAATTTGCTATGGTGCTTAGTAAACATTTTGGGTGAAGTCGATTTAATCTTTGCATTTCATGGTTATCTGGGAAATGGGGTCAAAATAACGCATCAAGCTGATTGAAACATGTTAATTAGACAGTTAATTGATCAAAGGAATGTGGAACTGAAATACTAATGCTGAGAAAAAATTGGAGATTGTTTCCTTGGGCCATATTTAACAGTAATTTTTTCCTGCCTTAACAGTTTGTTGCAGCTGGAGATCACTTAGTTCATCACTGTCCTACTTGGCAATGGTAAGTAAAATTGAAAGAATTGTAGAAAGCTAGCATTCCTGCCTGTGCTTTGGTGTGTTTCCATTGGATTCAGCTATACAGTTTTCTCGTTTCAGAGCAGTAAGTGGATTTTTCCAGTAGAACTTTTATGATGGCTCTATATTTAAGTCAGGCAGGGCTTATTAATTGCTGTATAGCAGTAGTGGAGAGGAGGATCCATTAGGGAATTTTTTGTTTGTTTGTTTTTCTAATGTTTTAGGGGAAATAAGCTGTCACATACTGTGAATGCTTTTAGTGCTTAGCTGCAGTAGCGGCATGTCTCCCCAGGTTTGTCTTGGTGATAGAAAAAGTAAAGGCCATGTGCAACTGGAATTGCTAGGAAATAGTTGTAAATGGTGTATTTTGACAAGCATTTGTTAATTAAATGTGTTCAAGTTGGCCCACAGCAGTTCACTTTGTGCAGTGTTTGCCCTTGGCAGTCCCTTCTGTTTCAGGTCCAGTAAGGGTGCAAATACGGTGCTTCCTTATGTTTTACTGGTGTCTTGCATTATGAAACTAATCTCCTAAATGAACATTGTCTGTGCAGTTGGTATCATCAGGCTCTTGGCTCTATACTGGGCCTGAATTTCTGAAGGAAGAATTGTTATGTTTGAATCTCCCTGCCCTTTTGCCATCTCCTTCAGAGAAAACATGATGTTGAGTCTGGCAGCAGTTTGGAATGGGCTATTTAGAATGTCACTCTTATTTCAAACCAGAAACCACTAAAGGTGAAGGCAAATGCTTGAGTAAGGTGAAATTAAGACTGCTTAAACACTAGTGACTATGGACAGATTTTTTATTTATAGAGGTCTATTTCATGCTTTTCTGAAGTTGCTTTCTTGAGATATTTGCGGTTTTGTTGTTGCTGATCCTAGAAAATTTTATATAGAATAGATTATTCTATCAACCCCTTTTTGCTTGGCCATCTCAAGGTGAAAGTAGTTTTTGAGGCATACAATGGTGTTGATCCCAGAACAGTTCAGGGATGGCCAAGCTTTCTAACACCACACCAAATGTATATAGGGAAGAGTAAAGTCATAGCAAACCGATTCTGAGAATAGCTCAAGAGGATTATATAAAATGTTCCTGACACACCCTAAAATAGAAGGGTTCTTTTGTTTGCAGGTCATCAAATTCTCAAATGGTGCACTTCATTTTGCAGGGCTTCAGGAGAAGAACTAAAAGTCAAAGCTTATCTGCCAACAGACAAACAGTTTTTGGTAACTAAAAATGGTAAGGCTGAAATTTAAATGTGAGTGTTCTTAGAATTGGCAGCATGGTTGACTATGCTGTCAACTACACTGATTGTCTCTATTGATAGGGGAAGCAAATACCTCACACTTTGGATGCTCTGGCTTTGCAATATTAAAGAAGTTTTTCCTGCACTTCTAAATTGTTTTTCTTAGACCACTTAATAAGAAGAACTTTATATGAGAAATAAAGCTTGCCTTGATGAAGTATAAATGAACTTTAAACATAATAAACCTCTTTGTCTGTCTTTGCGTCAGCTCATGTTCAGTATCTAAAAGGAAAATGTTTATTTTTCTCTTTCCTTTGGCAACTCAGGCTAATAAAGAGTTCTCTAAACGTCTTTCATAGTGACCCTGATACTTGTAATTCAAGTATGTAATAATGTCAATATCCCTGTCAATAATAATCATAAATACAATCTTGAATTAATTTTTTATCACCGTCACAATTGTGTTTATATAATACATGTGGTGACTACCTTTTTAATGGATAAGAAGGATAACATCTTGGCACAACCATGGGGAAATCCAAAAGATCTCGTATCAAAAGGTGTCAATGCCATTAGATGAACCTTTATTACTAAGAAAGCCTGAGGACATTTTTGCCTGCAGAGGGTTGTGTTATCTGCTTGGATTTTCCTTGCTGGCTTTTGGAGTCTTGCAGTGCACTATCATGTGAAAATTACTACAGTAGTGTTGGGCATTTTCCTGAGATGGGCCTGATGGTTTGATGACCAGCTGATCTGCTTTGTTTCTCTTCCTGCCACTTCTGAGGTTCCTCATTGATCTCATTCCAAAATAATGTGTTTCCTGCTACTGGTGTCACGTTGGCCTCCCACCTGAGTAAAAGCTGTGGGCTGTAGTTGAGACTGGGAGCCATCCTACAGACCTCATTTTGGAAGTCTTTGGATGACTTCACTGTGACTTTCACACCCCTTTTATCCCTTTCAGAAAGGTCAAAGAACAGCTTTCAAATGCTGCACGTCATGCAGCAGATTTGTTTTTCTCCATGTTAATAGAAAAGGAAGGAGCATTTTCTGCATAGTCCTTATTTATGCTATTGGAAAATACCTGCTTTGCCTTAGTCAGGTATTCAGTCTTTCTTTGACTATTTTCTGAAAACATTACCTGAATCTCTATTTGAATGGCTCTGTAACACATATGACAGAAGTTATTCTAGATATCACATGAATTCTGACCTTCTAAACTTCTAGATGTTAAATTATAATTAAACATACCTAATGTATTGCATAAATAAGTGATGCAAACTTTTAGAAGAATTCTAAAGCCAAAGGAGTTTGGAAAACTGATGAAAATCCAGGCAAAGTTGTCCTTCGTTGTTTACTGATGTGAAGAAAACTAATAGGTTCTCTCCTGTTGTTAGCAAATGAGAAGTTAATTCTTTTCCAGTCCTTAAGAGATTGGATGAAACTGCTCTAATACTTAAAAGAAAGATGAACTTCTAAGGCTACTGCAGTTGTATTTTACGTGAAATAAAATATCTGGTACAGCTTATCAACATATTTTTGTAAGTTCATACTTTTCCATTTGAAATACAGCTTTAGGATTCCTTAAATAAGGATATATGAAAGACTGCCACATCTTAGAAGGCTTTGTAGGATAGTATGTTCCAGTCTGGTTTTGTATAAGAATGACTGACTGCATTCTTTTTGTTTTGCCGTTTCTTGCAGTGCCATGCTATAAAAGGTGTAAGCAGATGGAGTACTCAGATGAGCAGGAAGCAATTATTGAAGAAGATGATGGTGATGGTGGATGGGTAGACACTTTCCACAATGCAGGTATTCAAGGTCTTGCTTCAGGCTTTGCATTTGGCAGTCTGATTTTCAGTTTCCACTCTTAGAAGGTGAAATTTTCTTATGTACAGATGTCTGTGTACCAATATCTAGTCTGGAGAAAATTACATTGTCGGCTACCCACCCGATTGGTACATGATGTTTAACTGTGTGGCTTGAAACAGGCTCCTTTTCAGAGATGATGCCAATTTGAGTATCCTCTTATTAAAGTACTAGGAAGTTATTTTAAAAAATGAGCTGTGTAGTGGCTCATTCCTTAGTAAGGAAATCCTGTGAAGAGAATGTTAGTTTAAATTGTGGCTATACTAAAAAGAAAGAAGCTGTTAAGTACAGAGATAAGTGTGGGAGATGATCCTTTTTTACAATAAGCCCTTAAATGAGCTTGTGTTTGTAAAGAAGTTTAAGAAATACTACTTACATGAATCTATCTCACTGGCTTTTCTAGCACAGTGTCTTATAAATCCTTTTGGTTTTTTCTGATTGGCAATTTTATTAGTTTTAGTCTGTTTCTTGTTGTTCTGTGATGTGTTAATTAATTCCGTCCTTCAATGATGCTTTTTCCACCAGTTCCAAAAGTACTCCTCTCAGTTTTTACTTTCTTCGGTGTAAATTTTTTTTGCTGTAATGTGGAGAAAGTTCTGTGAGTTGTTCGCCAGGGTGGGGAGAAGAAGGGTCAGAGATGATGCCTTTTGTTTCTGTACACATACATTTTTCATTGCTGGCAATCCTTAAATGCATCACAGTTCATAATCAAATGCCCCACACCAAAGAAATAATTTGGAATAGCTTTGTCCTGTCCTTGAAGTAAATATGCAATATCCATCCCTGCTGTGAATAGACTCCTCTGCCAGGTTTTTGTTTTTAGAGTTGACTGATTTGGGCACCATAATGTACAGTACAGCTCTAACACTCTGACTAAACTTGGTCAGGTCTCTAAATGCTGTCAAATGAGATGAAATCTGTTTCCAGAGCTGAAGAGTTAATTAGATAAATGTACTCTGTCAAAGCAGAGTCTTGGCACATATCCCAAAAGGTGCTGTGTGAGAACTGCAGTAAAACTAGAAAGCTAATGGGGAAGAATGCAAGAGAGGACATTACTATGGTTTGGGGTGGTTTTATACCCCCACTTCCTCTCAGCTAAAAGCACTGAGTGCTTTGCTACATTTTGCTTTGTCATTGCTTTCGAGAAGCTCAGAAATACTCATAAATGCCTGCCTTTTTCATGAGGCTGAGTTCCATGATTGTGATGTGAGTGCCTACCTTGACCTCACTTTTATGCAAAAATACCTTAAAATAGAAGTCCAGATTTGCAGAGTTCCATCACAGACTTTGTAAGACGTGGCACATCTGTGCTGTAGTGCTTTCTGTTACTGATATGGTTTGCTTAAGAATGTCCAGCACCAAGCATGTTACCAAGTGAACAGCCTCTCACGTATCAAGGTTGTTGTGAGATGTAACTTGGAAAGATGAGGCACTGCTTTCTGAAATCCTTGCCAGTTCTTTCTATGCTATTCTCTAACAAAGAACCAAACTTTTTAACACAAACTTCTTGTTCAATTTACAGGTGTAGTGGGCGCAACAGAAGCAGTTAAGGAGATCACACTAGACAGTAAGGTACTTGTTTCTAAACTTTCCTGTTGCTTTATTACAGGACCTGAAGGTAATAGGAGTTTTACCAGCAGCAATCTAGTACTCCCTGTGAAAGACTAAAATATACTTTGTCACTAATTGTTTACAGATGTACATTGACCCTCAAAGCCTGTGATATTAGTCTCAGCATGTGCATCTCCTTATTGCTGTGTTATCTGAGGCATTTGTCTTTTTGAATTGTCTTTAGCCAGTGTGCTCCTGTGCCAGGCTTCTACAAACTGAAAATTAAATTCTCTTTACACTGATACCACACATTTGTGTTTCAAGACATTAATGTTTGGATATCCAACATAAAGAAATTTTTATATGGAAAAGTAGTGTGGGGATGTAAAGTATTTCTTTGTGATCTTTACCAACTGTAAGCAGACTTTTAACACATTTGGTCCAGTTTGACAGGTTTATGCCCTTCAGTTTAGAAGAACTTTACCTGTTTAAATATATACATCTTATGAAGTCCTCAGTGTCTGCACTTTTCCAAAAATTCACTGCAGCAGGAGAGAAACCTGAAACTTAAGTCCTCAGGAAGTACTTGAAATGCAGGTATATTGCTAACATGTTTAAGAAACATGGAAAAAGTCAGAGATAGAAAATGCTTTTCAAGATTAGTTGGTAAGGGGAGTTCTGTCTGTATGCTGTGAGAGTTTAAACCACCCAAGCAGAAGTTTTGGATTCCAAAAATTAGGGGAAAAAAACTGGGCTGCCCCATGCTACTGCATAATTATAAACAGCTCAAAATGCTATTGATTTGGTGAACTCTGAAGTGCAGGTATTTCAAATGACTTTGCTGAATCTAGTAATAATACTGCTTTTTTACAAGTCAGTAACGTAAGGATAGAAGAAACACTAAGGAATAACTAAAGTTGATCTCTTTTTCTGCAAAACACAATACTTGCAGAATGGTAACTGCTGTTGTGTGTTTTGCATTGGATTTCATTTCTCTTGTATGTCAAACAACTTGCAGGTCCAGTCCAGGAGGATAACTCTTTCCTGCTGATGTTCTGTTTGACAATGCGTTTTGTAACTTAGTTTATTACTGGTTTTAGTGTTTTGGGTTTTTTAAATGAAAGAACTAGCCAGCTGGTGCTTACAATTAGAGGAGCTTATAACTGTAGTAGTTATTTGGTGTGTTCTCCTAAAATCTTCATGAAATCTGTGTAAATTCAGATCATCACCTTCTGAATTTCACTGGAGTTGTCTGTTGGATTCTAATGCTATGTAAAGCCCAAAAGTTGACTGTGGGCTTGTGCTGTATTTGTTGCTGCTGGACTATGTTTTCTTGGAGAATGATACCAAAATGTGGTATCTTTTGTGCCTCTCTCGTATTTTAAAACAATTACGGAACTGGACGGTGCTTGTAATGTGTGGAACTGGGTGTCACTTTTAGTCATAGGATGGAGTTTTATATTGTCCCACACAGAGCAGGGGTTGGACTCAATCATCCTTATGAGTCCCTTCCTTGAGATGTTTTATGATAACTGCTCCACAGTTGGCTGTGGGTTAGAACTTAAAAAAATCTTAACCTACGTGTTTAGTCTTAGCTGTTTAGACATTGCCTTTCATTTGAGATAGGCGGATCTTTTAGCTATTTAACACCACAGTCACTTTTCTTCGTTTAGGAGTTAAATCATTCCAGATTGCAAAGTCAGAGGAAAACTTCTAAAATGGATTTTTAATGTCATACTAGGCCTTTGAAATTAAGATGAGTTAATAAGCAAATATTCGTGTTCAGTGTAGTCCTTCTTAATATTGCAGAAATTATCTTTCTGGTTCACTAAATGTGTTGACTGGACTTAACACCTTAAATTTTTTGGGACTGTTAGGCTGTGTAGATCCAACAGTCATTAAAGCAGTATTTTCAATTTAACTTCTAAAGGATAATATAAAAATACNAGAATGTCCAGCACCAAGCATGTTACCAAGTGAACAGCCTCTCACGTATCAAGGTTGTTGTGAGATGTAACTTGGAAAGATGAGGCACTGCTTTCTGAAATCCTTGCCAGTTCTTTCTATGCTATTCTCTAACAAAGAACCAAACTTTTTAACACAAACTTCTTGTTCAATTTACAGGTGTAGTGGGCGCAACAGAAGCAGTTAAGGAGATCACACTAGACAGTAAGGTACTTGTTTCTAAACTTTCCTGTTGCTTTATTACAGGACCTGAAGGTAATAGGAGTTTTACCAGCAGCAATCTAGTACTCCCTGTGAAAGACTAAAATATACTTTGTCACTAATTGTTTACAGATGTACATTGACCCTCAAAGCCTGTGATATTAGTCTCAGCATGTGCATCTCCTTATTGCTGTGTTATCTGAGGCATTTGTCTTTTTGAATTGTCTTTAGCCAGTGTGCTCCTGTGCCAGGCTTCTACAAACTGAAAATTAAATTCTCTTTACACTGATACCACACATTTGTGTTTCAAGACATTAATGTTTGGATATCCAACATAAAGAAATTTTTATATGGAAAAGTAGTGTGGGGATGTAAAGTATTTCTTTGTGATCTTTACCAACTGTAAGCAGACTTTTAACACATTTGGTCCAGTTTGACAGGTTTATGCCCTTCAGTTTAGAAGAACTTTACCTGTTTAAATATATACATCTTATGAAGTCCTCAGTGTCTGCACTTTTCCAAAAATTCACTGCAGCAGGAGAGAAACCTGAAACTTAAGTCCTCAGGAAGTACTTGAAATGCAGGTATATTGCTAACATGTTTAAGAAACATGGAAAAAGTCAGAGATAGAAAATGCTTTTCAAGATTAGTTGGTAAGGGGAGTTCTGTCTGTATGCTGTGAGAGTTTAAACCACCCAAGCAGAAGTTTTGGATTCCAAAAATTAGGGGAAAAAAACTGGGCTGCCCCATGCTACTGCATAATTATAAACAGCTCAAAATGCTATTGATTTGGTGAACTCTGAAGTGCAGGTATTTCAAATGACTTTGCTGAATCTAGTAATAATACTGCTTTTTTACAAGTCAGTAACGTAAGGATAGAAGAAACACTAAGGAATAACTAAAGTTGATCTCTTTTTCTGCAAAACACAATACTTGCAGAATGGTAACTGCTGTTGTGTGTTTTGCATTGGATTTCATTTCTCTTGTATGTCAAACAACTTGCAGGTCCAGTCCAGGAGGATAACTCTTTCCTGCTGATGTTCTGTTTGACAATGCGTTTTGTAACTTAGTTTATTACTGGTTTTAGTGTTTTGGGTTTTTTAAATGAAAGAACTAGCCAGCTGGTGCTTACAATTAGAGGAGCTTATAACTGTAGTAGTTATTTGGTGTGTTCTCCTAAAATCTTCATGAAATCTGTGTAAATTCAGATCATCACCTTCTGAATTTCACTGGAGTTGTCTGTTGGATTCTAATGCTATGTAAAGCCCAAAAG
>VYZT01053134.1:0-72654 GCA_013400735.1 Pomatostomus ruficeps
CAGATGAGTAGCAATGGTCAGTATGCATCTTCTCTAGCACCAGCTTTTACTGAGTTCTCATATTTACATTAGTCACGATTTCCTTATTGATATCTGTGTCAGGTTCATGCTCCAGCATCCCAAACACACACAGAAGCTGCTTTTGCCACATCCACTCCTTTGTTAAAATCCATCATCGACTTGTTACACTCTGACCTATTCACAATTATCCCTTACGTGATTCTTCCCAAAGCCACGCTGGGCACAGCACCAGCAGTCATGAATACTGCAATTTTAGGGACGTTTGATTAGTACTGTGGAGAGGTAAGTCCCAAGAAAGGTGCCCAGATCTGAGCTGCTTTTCTGATTTTCCTGAGCCCTCTGCAAATATCTGTGATGTGTGTGATCACAGTGGTTTCAGTCAGTGACCCCCAAAACTGCTGCTCCTTCCCACTCTTCCCCCTTGCTGTCACACTTGATCCCAGGCACCTTCTCCAGGTTGTTCCTTCCTGCTCCATTCTGTAGTGCCACTGCTTCCCTGCTCTGTCACTGATGCTTCTGTTTCCTCTGGGCCATGCCCACCTTGTTTCCCCACCTCTCAACCTGCCATCAGAAGCCCCTTGAATGTGCTGTGTGTGCAACAGCTGCCTGTGTAGAGCCTTATTTCTTCCTTTAATCCGCTCCGTGGTGAGATGTAGGGCTCTCTGCGAGGGATGCTGCTCAGAAATGAATTGCTCCGTGCAGTTTTCCGTCATGCGTCACAAAGAGCCTTTTGGCTGCTTTAATATTGCTTTCCCTTTACCGCTTGATGGTGCTCTTGGACACAGCAATTCGTCATTGTGCTGCAAGAAGGGCCAGTGCAGCCAGGGTCTTCAAAATCGGCCGCTGGCTCTGAGGAGCATGATTATTCCGGAGCTCAATTCTAATCCATAGCTACGTTCCAAACCATCTCTAAACAAGGTGCCTTTTTTTTTTTTTCTTTTAATGTTGGAAGCAGCATCCTAAATTTTTACCTGTTTGGGTAAAAGCCTGGTTGCTTCTTTTCCTATTCCCTGTTCTCTTGACTGGCTTATTTTCTCCCTGTTTGGTCAAACTGTTTTCTTCAATTTCTTACATTCTTTTTTTCCCCCCTTTTGTTTCACCTCTTAGGTTCTGTTTCCTTCATGTTGCTTTCACCTGTCCTTTTCCCCCAGTGCCTCTCCCACATCTCTCAAATGTATTTCCCTGCTTCTATTAGCTTTTATCTGTGTTTCCTTCCTTCCCTTTTCTCCTGTGGAGCTCTCCCTAGAGTTCACAATCTTAGGTGTAAAGTCCCAGTAAGTCATAAGAGATCCTCGATGTAATTTTCTTCTTGACTCTGAAATTCCCAGATCTTGCCTCTCTCTGCTTCTGCGGCACTCCATCACCTTGCATTAAAGAAACCTAAACTCCAAACTCATCCTCTTTTCTGCATCCTTCATCCTCCTATTGCTGACTTACTAGTGGTGTTCTTGGGAGCAAAAGCATGCACTGCAAGTTCATAGAGAAGACTCAGTACAGAGCACCTCAGGAAAATTCCCTATGTATCTGCCAGAGCCACAGAGAGAAACATTTGAACTTCTGAGAATAAATTCTCCCAAGAAGGCTTGCAGCAATTCAAGTGCAAAATTCATGTTGTTGGGTATATGCTCTCAGAAGCAGAGTACTGGGTAGCTTTGGCCACTGCTTTAGGGCTTGAGAATCACCAATGCCATTGTATCTTGAGCTAAATTTCATTTTTCACTCTAGAGTAATGGTTAAAGTCTCTTATGAAATGATAGTAGGCTTCTATCCAAGCCAGAGGTCATACAAGCACAATTTAGCCACTCAGGAAAGACACCTTCAATGGGCTCTGAAAAAATTGGGATGGTGTGCATGCATGAGAGAGAATGTAACTTCAACACAAGTATGGAGAAAGAAGGGAGCTGAAGCACAGTCTCTTCAAGCAGCTGGTAGCCTGACCCTAAGGAAAAGCCTAGAGTTTGATGCTGTAAGCAAAGAAAGTCTCTGGCTTGTTTGATTTCTCCTGCATGGATGAAAATCTGAGCCTGTGCATTCTTTGCAAATAAATAAGATATCATAGAAGACTCCCTTCCAGTTCCTGATTCCCCTGCAACAATCCCCAAACCCCCAAATTTTGGTTAGAGGAATGGAGGGCAGAAGGGGAAATGATGCTATGAATTTTTTAACAAAGCATCAGAGCTCTAGAAAATGTGTTTTATCTGTGAATCTCAAATTAATAAAGCAAGATTGCTTGCTTCTCCCCATTTTATGGAGATGAATACTGAGGTCATCCACCAAGGGACCTCCCATAACTCTCAGAAATGAAATTCTTAACCCCCTATCCCACCTGAAGCTATGTACCCTGTTGCCTAATGCACTGTCATCAGTCCAAAACCACAGAGAGGGAAGGGTTATCTGCTGATCAAAGGTGAGGACTCAGCTTTCACTCTGAGCAGTTTTACTGTTACCACTGTGCACTCTTGAACAAGTTGTTTGGGTTTTCTTGTCATTCACAGTGATATAAGTAGCAAGTTCTGCTTTGAGGTGTGAGCCCCTGGATCAGGCTCCAAGTCCACTTCTGAAAGAACCACAGGATAACACCTAGAATTGCCAAAGTTCTCATGTGGGACAGGACCTGTGCTGTAAAGCATCGTGAATGTAATGGAGTGGCAGGCCAGACTTGCCATCTATATGAGGCACCATTACAGTTCTCTAATCTAGTCCTCTGTTGTCAAAGTTAGTTTATTTTCTGTAGGAGATGTTTCTAACCCACAATGCTCCCATAGCTCTGAAATGCAAGAGACAACCCTCTGGCTGGGATAGGATGTCATGACTGGATCCACATAAGTGAGATCAGAATCAGTCTCTCAGCACTTATGAAACTATTATAATAATACTGACTTAGTGGGGCATTGTGACAATTACTGAAGGATTGTAATATATTTTGAAACCTGCAGATGACAGTGGGAGAACATAATGATAATTTTCCTCCTTCAGTTCTTCTGTATATGGATCTCAAAGCACCCCATTAGCATTATTAAACTCCAGAGTTCCGTGTGAGGATGTTAAGTAATTCAGTGAATCCATAGTCATAGGAATAATTTTTGATGGTCTCTACACTGTACATCATGTTGACTTCCCTCTTCATTGCAGCACCAGTGATAAATCTCAGGTCCTCTGGTTCCAAAAGAACAGACACTTGCCTCTTAAAAATCCCAGAGCATCTCCATTAATTATGATCAGCATGGGGACTATGCATTCCACTTAGAAAACTGTGAGCCCAACCAACAGGCAGGATGTGACAGTCCCCAGTTGAAGCCAGACTGTCTTAGCAATCTCCAGTGTCCACTGGCATCATCTCCCTTGCAGCTCTGTGAGGGAACTGGACTTGCACAACCTTGGAGGCAGCCTTGTGTAGGAGAGAGGAGAGACTTCTTGTTCCCTGGAATAGGGTCAAGGCCTTACTAAGTCTGGCTGCTCTTAAGGAAGAAAAGCAAAGATGCCTCTGTTTCTTTCAGACATGGATGTTTGGGTTATTATTGGTTTATATCTGGGTCTGTATTTATATGTGGCTGTTATTAGTGAATTGCAAAACATTTATGTGGTTACCTCAGGAATCCAGAACTCCTTTTTGGGGGCACCTACTTTTACCCCGTAACAAAACTGAGCAAGTAGACTCCTGGTTTTGGTCCTCTGAATTCTATGTTAGAAACTCCATTAAGACTGTGTGACTATCTCCTTGATATTCTACTTGACAACACACTTCAGTCATAGACTCCCCCCACCCCAGCCTCCTGCCTTCCCTCAGCTTAGATCCAGTTTCTCCAGAGCTCTTCTGTTAGAGCTGCCAGGCCTCTGCAGTGGGATTGTCTTCAAAAGGACACCATCAAATTGTATCAATCCCCACCCTGCGAGCACAGCGTAGGCTCTGCTGTCTGTCCTTGCCAGCCTAAATATAGTTATAACCCTTGAAAGCTATGAGGGGAACAATAGAATAAAGGTAAATTGAGGGGACGTTCCTTCCACTCCCTTTTTCCCATGAACACATGGGCATGTCTGTGTTCAAGTGCAATCAGAGAAAACTCTCTGAACTGCTTGGATCTGAGCTAGCAACCATCACTTCTGTACAAGTGGGGCACCAAGCATGAGGCACTATGTTTTAACGTGCCTGGAGTACTGCTGGGTCCTGCCAGGACTGCCTCAGAAGGCAGGGGAAACACGTGGGCTTCAATATCGCTGATCTTACTACAGTTTACAGTGCTGATATTTAAATAACCATTAAAGGGAGCTAAGTGGAAGACCTTGCTAGGGTGACAGTAGCAATTCTCTCTTCTCAGGGCTTCTCCTTACTGTTTTCTGGAGAGTCACATAAGCATTCATTTATGCATCGTTATGCATGTCTATGTGTGTATATGGAAAAAGAGCACATACAGATTAAAAAGCCAGGTGTGACTCTGGGATGAGAAAGAGGTTCTGTAGAGTTGAACAGTGAATGCCAAGTGTTTCCAGTACAGCTACAGTTTCCAGACTGGGACTCAAATTCTTTTCCTGATTTGAGAGAAATTCATATCCTTCTCTAGCACAGCGGTTGCACTGTGCAATGCTAGAATAACAGGGAGGAAGGAGGAGGTTTTTCTCTCATTTCTGCTTTATACGTTTGCAAATTTTGGCTAGTAGCTTAGGAATAGGGCTGTTGGAGCTATAATATCTTGTCTGGGCCACTGAGATTTCTCTTTACATGCTCAGAACTGCTCTGAATGAACAGGGAGGGATGCTGCTTGCTTTGCTGTGATCACTGCCTGGCTCAGCAGAGCCCTCACATCCCCCAGGGCTCCTGACAACTCAGAGCTGGGGGGGACTGCAGCTGAAGAGGCAAGCAGGAGCAGAGAAGGTAAAAATGAGTAGGGACACCTAAACTATCAAGACAGCTTGCATCTAATCCCAGCTCTTCCCTCTTCTCCACCAGTGCACTGTGCAGGCCTGAGCAAATAACTTCCCTTTGTTATGCCTCAGTTTCCCTGTTAATTAAATGGAGATAATAATACATCTCTCCCAGGAGAAACATGGTGAGAGATCAGTCAGTATCTTTAAAGTGCAGTGAGATCCATAGATAAAAGGTGCTGCAGAAGAGCATTGTTAAAAGTCCACAGTGAAACCCCACAAAACCTCCTGAACTGAGCCCTCTTGTCAACCTGGATATTTTCACTGCACCTTTGAAGATGAAACTCTGCCGCTTACACTACTTTGCTTCAATTCAGTAGGTTTTAAGAGGCCACAGGGGGACCTGTTAGAGTTAAAATGGATTGAAATTGTCTTTGAGCCTCTAGAATAATGAGTATTTCCTTTTCTTTACATTTTTGGATCCAGATGAGATGCTGTTCAGTTGCTGTCATTCTGCCAATGTATGCCTTTCCATCGCATTGAAACCTGCGCTCCTAGGGTCAGGCATTTGCAAGCAGATGCACATTTTTTTGGAAGTACATTAAGCAAAAGAAACTTAGGTAGGAAATTTTAATTACTTTAAAGTCTAAGCTACATCTTGTTCTCCCCATTATACACCATTTTGATTCTGCATTACACAGATGCTAGCTATTTCTATTATTTGAATTAAGGTGATGATCTTCTTAGTATCTGGGCACATTTCATGATTATTATTATTTTATATCTCAGCAGTGCCGAAAGGAGAGGAGAGAACATTAAGATGCGTGACTAAGGCCTGATTCCCAGGCCTGGCACGAACTTCCTGCGTGAACTTTGGCATGCTGCTATGCTGCCTGTCTTTCTGCTTCATTTTCTCATCTCTGAAATGACACTTCCCTGCTTTACAGGGTCAGTGCATTCATCGGTGCAGGTTGGGTCTTACAAATATGATACAATGGGAAAGGCTCTGAGTCCTGCTCAGTTGTGTTAGATGCTGTACAGGCATCGATGAGGCTGTGCCCCTGCCTTGCAGGGCTTGCAGATGAATGCGATGGTAACCTAACAAAGATGTGTGAAAAAGAGGGAAAGATGCCATTCATTTGTAACATGGGTGAGACTAAGTTAAAACACAGAGGAGCATCATGATAGGAAGGAGAATGAAGCCCTTTAAAAGGCTGCTTGGAGGTACAATGGGGCTTCCCTCTGCAGGGCTTTAAGGGCAATTTCTACCTGAACTGCCATGGTTGCAAGAGATTATGCTCCTGGATGAGCGGAGAGACTCAATATCATCCTAGTGCTTTTCAGATTTTTTAAAATTCCTGATTACTATGGAAGGTTCCTCTAGAAGTGAAGCTAAGAAGCAAATGGTATTTCAACCTCTCTTTTGATTCATGGAATACTAAAATATATTAGGGGGAGGTGTGAGATACTTTAGAAACCATGTGCTTGGGAGGCTTCTCTGCAGCATAAGTGAACCCTCTGAATAAAGGTGACCCCTGCTGGGCTTTCAGGAATAACCTGTGATCTCTCCTCACTGCTGTACTGATACCTTATCTAAACTGACCCTACTCTGAGCACCCTGTTGGACCAAATGACCTGTGATGATCTTGTCCAGCCCAAGTTAACCTATAAGCCTATGATTTACTTTGCTGCTGGGAATTCTGAAGGATGATGCAGATTCAACCCTACCCCTTATATTTACACAGAGAATCAAACCAAGGAGAGTATATGTGCACTACAAAAATCATAGAAAATCTGATTGGAAGGGCTCTCTGAAGATTAAATAATTTAGCTTCCCTGGGACTATCACTGACACGAGATAAATCAGCCACAGTTTTGTTCAGCTGAGTCTTGAAAATGTCCCAGAAGAGAGATCCCACTATCTGATCTGTTCTGCAACTTGGTAGCTGAAAGAAAGCTTGCCAAAAGTCACTGGGCATGCTCTCTTTTTGACATTTAACATGAACAAAGTTCACTACTGGGACCCTTCTCTTAGCCAAAAGCCCTTCTTCCTGCAACTTCTCTGTGATTTCCCAGTTCAAATCTAAGTTTAGCCTTGATAATCCATGCTGGTGATATCAAGAAAAACCCTTTTAAGACAGAGAAGCTCTTGTTCCCCTTGGGCTTGGAAAAGCCTGGCCAAAATGACCAAACCCGTGTGCTGCAGTCTTTTGCGATGGTCTTGAATTTTTTGTACTTGATCCAATGTCCACCTTCCATATGAACAAGCTGGTGTTTGTTGCCTCTGGACAATGCAGACACTGTTATTTTCTGCCAGCCAAGTCTTCCCACTGCAGGCTCATGAAACATGCCCTCATTGGCAGCAGGTTACAAGCTTCCACCTGTGAGCCAAGGGCTCATGGCAGATGGGTCTTGAATACAAAGTTTGATTTTGGATTCAGTTCTGGAACTGAACAGTTTGAGATGGAGTCAAACGCAGGGTTTTCTATTGGATCTTTCTTTTTCTCTTCTGCTACACTTGCAACTGAAGTTGGGCTCATTCAGAGCTGAGCTCCTTGTTGGCCAGATCTCTGGCTGAAATTTTGCAGGAAGTGACACAAATCTGGGGTAAAATGATTTCCAAACCAAAATCAAAGTTGGATGTAACTGAGTAGCTCCCAGGTGAAGCTACTGAGAGGCTAAAGGAGACTCAGTTCAGACATACATGGACAGGTGAAATACTAAACTTGCCTTGCTCATGATGATGTCTTGAGTCAGTGCCTAAACTTATGAGTGACTGAGAAATCTCACTGTATTGAAAACTCAAGTCTTTTGTATGCATCTTTACCCTGTGAAATATGCCACAGTTTGTTCAGCTCCTCTCCAGTCTTTCCAGTATCTAAGCACGTATGCCTCTCCCTCTGCGCCCTTTCCCTCCCCTTTTTGCGAGGCACGGGAGAAAACAACACTGGCAAATTTTGCAAAATCTATTTCAAGTCAGTAATTTGCTAAGTGCTCGGAACTTGTCGCGCTTTTTTTCTATGTTAAGTAATTTATAAATAAAAATAAATTCACACTCACTCTAATATTTGCTTGTTCTTGAGTTCTATTGGCGAGATGTGTGAAAATTGCCTGATGGTTGCGATCACTAGCAAAAGCAAAGTTACAGGGAGTAATTACGGATGGTATTATAGAACAGAAGGATAATTTGATCTAAAAATTTGATCTAAAGCTCTCGTGCAGGGACATATTTCTCTGGGAGAGGAGTTTGTAAAGCAAAAGAGAAAAAAATAGCATGGATGTGAGCTGTGGAAAAGCAATTATTCTCTCATAATATGGGAACACAGTGTGCTTGGCTCAGGAGAGGTACGAAATACAGGAGGAAGAAGAGGCTGCAAGGAGGAGCCTTTATGCATCCCAGCAGGGTTACTGGGGAAGGTTATTCAGAATTTGTTGGGAAGACACAAACTCCTGAGCCCAGCAGGGGAAACAGATGTGAGAGGAAGGATACACAGCACTGTGTGGGAGGAAGGTGTGTTGACATTTTAATAGGGAACATGAAGAAGGCCTAGGATTCATCAGATCTGATCGAGGTCTCTGCCTTGTCCACAATAGGGATCAGAAGGGGCAGGAAGTTCCAAGTATGTGAGGCAAGGGCCAAGAGCACCTGGCTTTTGGCAACTCTCAAAGCTCCCTGAAAGCCTTTAAGACAAATGCAAAGGAGCAGGATTTTCTACCTTTGATCTTCTAAGCATTTCTCTGGGATGCCGAAACACTGTCAGAGGATACCCCTTTCATTTAGGGTCACCATCATCCTCTTGAGATCTACCAAGGATTGGTGAAGACTCATGTTTTTCCCCCACACAATGACTGCACTTCCCTCCCCCCTCTGTGTGTAGCCCCATAATCACAGCAAGGCTGGCTTATGGTCTCTGGAGAAAGCACCTCCCATCATCTGCCATTGTCTCACACTTAAAAATGGCCACCTTCTGGTAGCTCTTGCCCCATGGAAATAGATGTGTATGAGGTATTGCAAAGCATATACTGTGAGTGATTTTTATTATCAGCAAATATGTACCACTCCCCTGCCTGACCTCCAGCACTGAGGTCCCAGAGGGCAGCAGCTGCCTTGGTGCACGTCCATGTTTTAAAACACCCA
This sequence comes from Pomatostomus ruficeps, assembly GCA_013400735.1. Lineage (NCBI taxonomy): Eukaryota > Metazoa > Chordata > Aves > Passeriformes > Timaliidae > Pomatostomus > Pomatostomus ruficeps. Next base: position 9,020 of record VYZT01053134.1, read on the forward strand.
GAGAAGTGCCTGTTCCCCACAGGCACTCACCAGGTTAATGGCAACATACAGCTCTGCTCGCAACTAACAAGATTTATACACAGGCTAATGACTGCATGTTTTCACTTTAATCAACACACAAATCGCCCTTTTATTATTATGGCTGGGTTTTTTAACTCCAATTTAATTTATAATTTAATTATGCTCCAGATTGTAATTGTTGATATAATCCACATCTCTAATTCTGTGTTCGCTTTGTGCTTCACCCTAACCTTTCAATGAGGAGCCCAAGGAGTGCAATGAGCGAGTCAGTGCATAGGGCTGGAATCAACGCTTGATCTGAGCACAAAGAAACTCATTTGATGGCCTCAGGCTGATCTGCCTGTGGAGCCCTGTGTCATTTCCATGGGCTTGTTTCTCTGTGCCCTGCACTAGAAATCACATGTTGGGAAGGGAGAAGATCATAGAATCATTTAAGTTGGAAAAGACTTTTAAGATCATGAGCTTTCAAGAATCCAATTTGGTAGCTGAACATGTTAACCATTTTCTCCCTCCTGCCTTAATTTTGTTCCCCTCATTAAATGTCACCATTCTGACAGCTGAGCGTTGGCAGGAGATTGTGTGAGCTCTTCTGACCCTATTCAGTGCAAAAGAAATTAGCTAAGCTGAAATTACTTTTCAGCATAGAGGACAATAGTGCAGAAATGAGTGGACTCACAAGACTTAACCATGCTCTGAAGTTCAGATTGCTCAGAGGCCTGCAGGTGTATACCATGAAGTCCATGGAAGTTGAACTTTGGTTGTAACATGGTGTCCAAGACAATGTTCCTTTTCACACGCATATGGGCAGTGATATTTCTGAGTATGCCATTTTTGTCAAGGCAATCTAGCGTTAGCCATGAGTAGCTAAAGTGTCAAAATACCATTTTTTATATGGGGCATTGAGTGATACTTGAACATCACATTAGTGGAAATGTGTTAAGTAATGAGGCTTTGAGAGTTTTTTTTTTACTGGTGAAGACATACCTGAGGCCAGCTTTCAGTGTGGCAGTGATGTGGCTTCTTAGCAAGAAACTCAGAGCTGGTGTGGGGAGCCCTGGGCTGGGAGAGCAGGGAGCTGCAAGACAGGGCCAATGGCAGGACTGGTTTTGGGAAAACCAGGTCCTGGGTAATGAAATATGGATGTCTTGAAGGTTCAGGTTTCCCAAATGGCAGGCCATATTTTTCTTGTACCATGTGTAAATTTCACCTGGATGTTGTCAAGGGCCTGAGTGCCATTCTTGGGAGGGCCCCAGATTTCTTACTGTACGTGGACTCATCCTTTGTCATCAGTGGGGACAACAGGCTGTGGCTCCCTGGCAGGACTGAGACCGGCACATAAATTGCTGCTGCGTATACCTTGATATAATTGTCTAGCACATCATGGTAGAAAACAGCTGAAGAGCATTTATAGCATATTTCTGTTCTTTAGATAAAACTAGAAAATGTGAATACTGTTTAACTCTCTTAGACTGTAAATTCACACAAAGAAAAATATAAAGCAGAATCAAAGAGAATGACAGATTCCCTGGGAAGTCTCCTAGCCAGGAGATCACTTCCCTTGCTCCCTGCAAACGATTGCTTTATGGGGTACATTGAAGTCTGATCAAGAGCTCTTGACTGATACAAGCTGATGTTGGGTACAAATGCTGTATTAAAATCTGACAAGAGAAGTGAACAGAAACTGCCCTAAGTATAGCCCCTGGCTGTATGTGTGTGATGTTGGCTGCTCAGTCCTTCTGGGGTACCTGCACAGGTACAGAGCCCTATCTTCATCGAGTTGGCTGGTCAGCTTTTCAGAGGGATCTGAGATATATTCTGATGCAAGATTAGAAGGGATAGTTTCAGCAGTGCGTATTTCCTGGTGGCACATCCCTATTCCCAAAACAGGACAGTTTCCTCTTTCATCAACTTATTTCAAGACCCAGACCACAAGGATCAATGGGCCTGGAAAATTTTCCTGCCACAGGAAAATGTGAAAGATTCTTCCACTAGAGTTGTCCAAGCCTGGATCTGCCTGAACCTCCCTGGGGGTGCCACTGTGGGAGTAGTTAGTAGTGGATTTTTGCCTCACTACTTACTTCCCTACACTCCTTTATGAATGCTCCTAGTGCACATTAATGCACAATAGTTTATTCCGCTTTCAAACCTGCCTCACCTAAAGGCACTTGTGTTTTCTGGCAGGGTATCCATTAGGGAATGAATGAAGGGTAGTTAGTGTGCTATAAAAAATCACACCCTTGCTTATTGCACACTAACTTCACTTCATACGCAGAATATTCCAGAATGAAGAGTGTTTTCACTTTAATCAATGCACAAACTGCCATTTTATTATTATGGTTTATTTTTTTCTGATGTAATTTATGATTGAATTATGCTCCAGACTGGAGCATAAAAAATACTTTTATTCCAGTATAACTACTCCCCTTTGGAAGCAGAGTCATTATAATGGAATAAAGTCCATTTTATTCCAGAACAATGTAGTGCTCTCTACTGCCAGCAAAGGCCTGAATGTTGTAATTTATAAAGAGGGAAAAGTAAAGGTAAGAACAGGGGGAAAATTAAAGCAAGGATAGTTAACTGATAAAGGTCTTGAGAATATCATACACGTGAGGACTGAATATAGCCCATAGTGAGGAACACTAAACATCCACAAACTAAATAAAAATAATAAAAATGCCTCCTGCCTTTCCTTCATATATCTTATGAGGTGGTAGAAGGGGTTATGGAGAAAGAATTGATGTCTCTTGCTGGGAAGTGAATTATTCAAACTCCTGGCTGCAGGGAGCTCCTACAGTTATGAATCCCGTTTGTCTTTGTGGTGTTGCCAAGGCAAAGGTAGCCTCTGGTTCTCCACAGGAACAGGGCACCCTCAGTGCCGTGTTGCCGCTTGATGCCAAAGGCCAGCTCCCTGTCTGCCAACTCCTTGTCCCTCAGGTCTCAATACCACCCTGGCCAACAGCAGCAGAGGCTCCCTGAGGCCAAGAGCCAGCTATGCTACTGCTCGGGGCTGGGCCATAGAGGTGTGCAGGGTATGTATCACTCAAGCATCCATGTGCAAGCAGTCTTCTGTGCTTCCTTCTGCAGGATCTGCTTTGGTCAACGTGTTTAATATTTCTAATGGCAACTCAGAACCCCTCCTCTGGGACTACCAATGTGCAATCAGGTCCAAGGAGGCTGATAAAGTCGTGGGCAAACTCCAAATCCCAGGTTTAACAAGACCTAAACACAGGCTTTTTACCCCTTAGAGCAGTGATGTGTTATTTTAACCAGAGGGCAGTTACACTTCGCTAAATTCAGCTCCAAAAGGAACTGCAATCATCCTCAATGTGCTTCTCTGTAAGTAATGGGCCAAACTGTCACATATCACACCACTGCTGTGCTTTTGCACTTCTTGGATAAGGACTTGGTGAGCTTTTAGGATGCAGCCGTAGGAAAATGATATTCTTTTTCCTCTCCTGTCAATAATTCCCCATGTGGCAATCAATTTTATCTTGCTGAGGGCCAGAACCTATCTTTCAGAGATTTTAAGTTATGATGAATAGGAGTGAAAAAAAGTTTTTTGCTTCTTACACTGTGAGGGTTGGTATCCTTATCCCATACCCATTACCCATACCTGCTCCAACCCCAGACACACAAGTCTGCTGTGCTGCTGGACTTTTCTGGAGAGAGGACAGAGAGCTGATGGATGGGGAAATGTGGCAGAAACACAGCCTGCATTTCTGCTGTCCCATTTTGAAACAGAGAAGGCCCTGGGCTGGCCTGGGATGAGGGAGCAGGTGGAGAGTCTGGGTTGTGCATGATACTGATATCATGATGCTGTACAGAGAGAGTACTTGACATTTTTGGTAAACACTGGTGTATGCTTCAAGTAGATGTGCTGGTGGGGTGAGAGCGGGTTTCCTGCCACTGCATATACAGCTTGAAGAACAACCCAGGCAGGCTGCAGTGCCAAGAAATCCCACCTCACTGCCCCAAGCTGACCATGTCTCCCTCACTGACCCCACACATCTTCCAAAGGTGTGGATAAGTCTATCAAGAGTGTGTATATCCTATCCTGGTTGGTACCATTAACACTGACACCTGAACAGCAAGATCATCTGACAACAACCTGACTCATTTCAGCTCAGCTTTTATTTCCAGGCTTGGGCATCCTGCTCAGGCAACATATGTGCAGAGTGATAAGGGCCTTTAGAGGAGCCCCAGAGAGATATAGACTGGTGTTCACTCCACAGTGGCTGTATAACTAGAGGTGGGCACCAGGGTGACAAAGGGAATTTATATGATATGTCAGCTCGATACAATATCCTTCAAAATATATTGTCTGTTTCTTGAGCAGGGGTTAGTGTGTCTCATAAAACTTTTGGCTACACATAAGGAAAATAAGTATTAAGAGATTTAGGTATAAATTCTGTCAAGATCAAATAAATCCATCTGCTTCTGACAGGTAGACTCTGCTGTGTGAGGGAAAGAGAAATCTGTGGGATGCGGCTTTAACAGACCTTTCTCTCCACTCTGAGGATATTAACGGCAGTGATTCCAGCAGTGACCTGCTCCTCATGCTAGAGAAGGCTGACCTCCTGTCCACCAGCTCTGCTCCACCCCAGGGTTGGCAGCATTTCGCAAAGCTGTTTAGAAGCCGCCTGGGGATCCTTCATATGACCTTGTGGGTGGGGCAGTGTCATTCTCAGATCAAGCCTCCTTCCTGGGAATGTGGCAGTTTTGGAAAGCCAGCAAAGCTCCTGCTTGGCTTCAGGCACCACTTCAGCTACTTAAGTCCAAGCGGGCAAGACCCTGCCAGTTTTGAATGCTTTTGAGCAATCCTCTCTGGCTATTGTTGTTCATATTTTCTTTACAAATCTATTATCTTTACCAGGCCCATTAAATAGCTATTAGGCTGTCCGTTAGCAGATGCTCTTGATGGCTTCACACAGAGGTCTCAACATGGGCTCCTTGTTTGGAAAAGGCAAGGAGAGAGAGAGGTGAGGTCAAAAGTGGGACCTGGGATACAGCATGAAGGAAAAGGGAGAAGGAAAAAAGCCACTGCCGCTACCAACTGCTCTTCACACAAGAGGGAGAAGGCTCTTGGAGGGTATGTGTGTGGGGCAAGGTAGTTGGAAATAGGGCCCGTTAAATCTTAGGCCAGGGCTGCTTGCTCACACAGCAGTGGAAGGACCAGAGTCCCTCATGCAATCACTGCCATTGGGTTCTCCATCTCACTTTGACACTAAGATCACTTCAGAAATGCAGGAAGAAGTAAACCAGAATAACTGTTTGTGGTATAGGAAGCTCCTGGACAAACCAGGAGAAGCATCTAAAATCTGATACTCCAGATCCTGCTACAAAGGCTCTGCCCACCTGCCAGGCAACTGCCTTGGCAGCTGCAGGGCCGTGCTGGACTCTTTGCAGCTCTGGGATGAGTCCAAGTGCGCATGTCCCAGGCTGGCATCAGCACAGCTTTCATCATGAGCACAAATCATGCAATTATCCCAGCCTCTGTCTGCTGTGCACTGCTACCTCTTTGCATTTCAGATCTCCTGGAATCAGCTGAGTCCTGCCTGCGGATGCCCTGGAAAACAGAGTAAACTCTCCTTCCTTAGAGCCCAGTTGCAAAGAAAGGCCCTCCATTTCTTACAGGGTGGAGATGCAGGCTTGGATGGGCTTGAGAGGGGACACAGAAGAGTCTACAAGGGCAAACTAACAATTAAATTTTAAAAAGTGGTGGAAATAAGGTGAAAGGTGGCCATATTGTAAAAGCAATAGTCCTGCCCAGATACTCCCATATGACTGGGAAAATGCCAAGTGGATTTATATCGTAAAGCTCTGCCAATACCCCTGATCCTATCCTGCAGCATCCTGCCCAATTCCAGTTCTTTTTATCTTGCCCTAATATGCATATGTGCACACACAGACACACAGAGCTTTGCCAAAGCACCCTCTGTCCTGACCCTCTTCTCTGGCAGCTGTAGCGGTTCTGGGTATCCCCAAAGTCTGAGCAGTCAGGCAATCATGCTGAATTGTGTTTAGTGGAGCCAGGTTATTGTGATGCTGAAAAATGAGGACAAGATTGAGGCCATCAAGCTCATTTTTATTGTTCGTTGGAACTCCAGATGTGAAAGCTAATGGATTTGGATTGGTTGCTAGCAGCAAAGCCTCATCAAAGATCTTTTTTTTTCCTAAGGGCGTTCAGTGCAATTCACTGATTGATTAGAGGCTTCAGACGTTTTGAATGTGGATCTGTGTTTGGGCTGGATCAGGCGCTCATGAGGAAACCCAGCCTGCAGCCTTCAGGCTCATGCAGGAATACTGCAGCCTCAGCTCTAGCAGGCTGGGAAGCTCTCTGAGAAGAGAGAGAGTTTTGCAGAGACATGCCTACTTACCTTGTTGAGTTTAGGCAAGGTGGGGGGGGCGGGGAGGGAGGAGAGGAAGACAGACAAATCTCAGGACTATTCAAAAGGACTTCCCCGACAGAAGTTTTTCTTACACGGCAAAAGTACAAAAATGGTCATCTGCAGATGGACAGTGTAGGCTTTGAGGAGAGGAGTACAGAAAGATACAGAGAATCATCCCCTCCTGGGAAGATGCAGGTGTCTCTAAGGAGGAGATGCTGAGGTGACTGAGAGATGCTGAGGGCTCTACAGAGGAAGCATAAACGTTTAGGTAGGTCAGATCCACCAGGGATCAAGATGGATTCTCTTTGTGAGATGACAAGGGTTTGTGGGAGTCTCAAAGGACCTAACTGTGACTCAGGCAAAACATATGCTATCGGAGTTTCTGATTATAGTTTTAAAACTTTTACTAACAATCCTTCACTTTCTGTCAGGAAGCCAGATGAGTTACAGATCTGCGTGTGCCTGTCAGGTGCCTGCTGCCATGCCAGCTTGTCTTCTGTTGGTATTCGTTTGGGTAGTTTGCTTCTTTGTCTGCAACACAAGTAGTTAATCACATGGAGAACCTAATTAGGTGGTAACAAACCCAGGTGCCTTACTTCTGTCAGTGTAATAGGACATCTGCCACTGCTCTAGAAGCACTTTACAATGACTGACTAACAATGGCTGTAATGTATGGTCTTGAAAAGACAACAGCTTCCTTTAGTGCCTCAGCTAGGATGTGACTTGTTGGGAAAGCCTGAATTCCCACTCTCCTCACCCAGTGCCAAAACTCATGGGTGCCTGACTGCCAGTCTAGGCTAGCCCAATCCTGAATGGTGTGGGTGAGAGAGGTGCAAGCAGGCTGGGAAGCACAGGGTCTCATGTGGGACAGGCCTGGTGAGCGTGGGCTGAATGCAAGCTTACCTTGGCAAAATGCTTCAGACAAATTTGTTCTAAGAGAGTCAGCTTATACCAGCTCAGCAGTGGCCTGACATGGCTGCAGAGCTTTTGATCCAGACCTAATAGCCCCAGGATCAGATTGGCTGCATAGTCCAACCACACCCTACAACTCCCATGAGCACAAAATAAGCTGTTTTTTCTGCCTGGTACTCATCTGGGCTGGTGTGGCTGTCACCAAATTCCACCCTGCTTGATGCATAGGATTGCTGAGTGCTGGCTGTTCCCATGTTGTGACCAAATCTTGCTATATGTACTGTGTTCTCAGTAAGATTGAGCAAATTGTTCACAGCTCATAATCTAGTAGATGCATTTCACTTTTCCCTCTGTCTGAGGAAGGAAATTATAATTTTCTCAAAGCAGTGCCTTCAGCCTTTGTCTGCAAATGCATTACTTCTCCAGCCTGCTGTTTAAATCAAGCCGTGTCAACATGTTGTGCTTGGGTGACAGTCACATTAGGTTGCCTCTGCTCTCACCTTCCATCTCCTTTCCCATTCAACTATAGGAGTGCAAGTCTGGCTCCCAGGGTGAGGGTTCACAGGAAGAAAATCAACAGTCTTTCTGTCCATTAAAGTAGCCTTTTTCTTAAGGGCAGCTCTGGGAGCAGAACCCTGTGTTGGTCACAAGATGCCCCATGTCCTACCCAATCAGACAGCCAAAGCTGGCAGGTAATGTGGCATGGTTTAATCCCAGCTGGCAACTAAGCCTCACACAGTTGCTTGTTCATTTTGCCCTAGTGGGATGAGAACTGAAAGGGTAAAAGTGAGAAAAATTGTGGGTTGAAATAAAGACAGTTTAATAGGTAAAGCAAAAGCTGCATGCACAAACAAAGCTAAACAAGGAATTAAGTCACCACTTCCCATGGGCAGGCAGCTGTTCAGCCATCCCCAGGAGAGCAGGGCTCCACCACGTGTAATGATTACTTGGAAAGATAAACACCATCACTCTGAATGTCCCTACTTTCTCCTTCCTCCCCCAGCTTTATATACCAAGCGTGATGTCATATGGTATGGAATATCCCTGTGGTCAGTTGGGGTCAACTGTCCCAGCTGTGTCCCTTCCAACTTCTTGTGCACCCCCAGGTGTGAGAAGCAGAAAAGTCATTGATGCTGTACATGCCATGGTTGGAAATAAAATCATCTCTGTATTATTAATATTGTTTTCAGCACAAATCCAAAATACAGTCCCATAGCTACTATGAAGGAAATTAACTCTATCCCAGCCATAACCAGAACAGAAGGAGACATCAATTCTAATTGCATTATGCCATGACAAGGTGTGGGATGTTTCTTCCTGACCCAAGCTGCTGATTGGCAAAAGCCCTGAAGCATAAGGATTAATAAGACTACCAACATTTATCTTAACTAGCATAATTGAGAAAGCTGTTTCTATTCATGCTACTGTCTACTTCCATCTTTTTTTGGAACGTGCTGAACCATATCACTCTAACTGAACAGGATACAAATCCATTTAGCAAATCCATAGCTCCTTTCCTAACCACTTGCAAATTCTCTCTTCTTATCTTGCTGACAAAAGTGCTGTGGAAGGAGAAGTACAATGGGGCATACTCTGTGTGTGTACCTCCCTCCGGCAAAGAAGGAATTTTGCAACATGCTTCAATGAGATGTCTGAAATCCCTCTTGTTTAGATTGTCCCAAATTTGTTGGTGCTTAATCAAAGTTAAGCCACATTCTAGGCTTTTCTCCTTGCTTTTCAGCAACTAAGGGAATTTCATGCTCATGAAGCTCAGTGACTAATAGCAGTTAATAGTGTAGCAGCAGATGGCATACGAGCTCTGTTCGCTTCTATGCTGGCTGCGCCAGTGCCCCCCACAAAGCCGTCCTGCTGTTCCCATCCAGCATTCGGCACCGAGCTCTTCCAGTGCCCACTCCTCTGTGCAGTCCCCCCAATCTTCCAGCCCAGGGATCTCCATGCCAATGCTGCCAGTGCTCCCAGGGGTCCCCCAGCCACCCCAGCTCTCTCAGGCCAAGCCTTCCCCTCCATGCTCTGCCAGTGCCCCCTCCTGCCCTGCAGCACCCCTTGCTAATCTCCCTTTGTTTTCCTTAGCTCGCTTACTACTTGCCAAGACACCCCGGTTGTGTACATTGTGATTATACTGAAGATACCAGCAAAGGCCCCTCATCAGCTCTTCTGGCTTTGTGACTACAGAAACAGTAAATGATAAGGTCTCTCCTATTTCATAAACATAAATGTCACAGGTCTTACTCTGCAGCACTTCTGAACTCCACACTCACTTTGAAACCAATGGGAACTCTGCGCACAAAGCAACTCCCGAATAATCACAGTCTGTCAGCCCTATAATGTCACAAAATATTCCATGTGTGCAAATATTTGGATTATTATTTATTAGGTGTCCACAAAGTGCAAATATCAACCTGCCCCAGAGATACATTATAACTTTCCAGGGTGGGAGGATGAGGGAGAGCACTGCCTGCTCATAAAATAGCCGTGTGGCTGATAGCAGCACTGAGCGCTTGTGATAATAAGCACGGCTTTTCAAGTCCTTCCCATCAAAGGATTTAAAAAATGTCCATGAATTAAGGCTGACATTTTCATTTAGAGGTGACAGCTGGGTGGAGGCAGTGCATCTCTAATTTGAACCACTCTAGATCTGACTTCCAGAAAAGTTTGTCTCTGTAGTTTCCATTTTAAATTGGAGGCCTTGGGCAAAATTAAGAAGATAACTCACAGAGCTACTTCCTTAGGACCTGCAGGGACTCGTGCTTTAACTAGTTTGCTGCTCCTCCCATGTCTTTTGTTTCATTTAGCCACACCTTTCCATAAGGCTGGAAAAGGCCACTGAGGTTTTGACTCTGCGTTGCCTGATGGCGTTGGATGCTGAAGCCAGCTGAAGTTTTCATTCTACTTCCGACAACTTGTATTTGAACTTGCTAAGCACTGCTGACTCTGTCTCAGAGTTTGAAAACTCACGACATTGCTAGGGAAGGTGATTTACAAGTAAGTGACAGATGCAGTTGGGCAATCCAATTGTCTTGGCTCAGAGACTTGGACTCTCATTCCAGAACCTTTTTTCATGACAGGTGATGCTTGTTGATCCGTGAGACTAGTTTTTTACTTCTTATTCTTGATGTGGGGCAATGAGATGTGAATATGAAAGTAAATATTGGCTACACTGAGAAAAACTTGACCTTTCTATTCCTATCAGATGCAAGTTGATTCTGAGATTGCTCTCTTTATCTATTTTTTTTTAAACTTCTGGCACTTTCAGTATCCTGAAGGAAATATTTTATTAGAAAGATTAGTGTCTTGGATGCCTTGTGGCACCTGCTGACCAGCAACAAAGCATACAACAAATTAAAAATGGAGAGGAGCCCCCAGCGAGCAAAGAAATGGAACCAGTGGGATTCTTTCTAACTGCTTTGGGGTCTGCATGTTTTTTCAGTGTCTGAACTGTTAGAGATTCTTAGAGCTCTGTGTCATCAGGCCCTGCTGAGGCCTGAATCATATGTAATGCACATCATACACTGTTCATAAGCAAACAGCTCCAGTTAATATAGGGAGCTCCCACAGACGTTTTCTGCTAAACCCATAGCATCAAGACTCAGGACTGCTGAGCTGAAAGTCCACGTGTTTCATAGGTGAGAGGAAGATCTCTACTGTGCCTGCTGTGGAAGGCTGGAGATATAACAGCTCCCGGCTGTTATTCAGAGTTTGTGCAGCAGAGCTCCTGTGCACTCCTTATCTGTTGCAGTGCAAAGTCAGGCAGCCTAAACAAAGCCTTTGCCGTGCAGGATTTGGACAGGGGGAGCACCAATGAGCAGTTCTCATGTCCTGGCTGGGGACTGTATCCTCTGCTAAAAAAAAAGCAGAGCTAAACCTGGTAACTTTAACCACTCTACTGGATTTCATAGTGGATATTTGCACCTTCTCTACCACCTTATGTTCTCTTCATATTTGGCCAAAATTAAACCCATCACTGTCAACTTCATGGTGCAGGGTAATGGAAGAGCGGAATTAATGGAGGGATAAGATGAAGGCTTGCCATAGCCTTATGCATTTCCTTCAGCTTCATGGCTCAGTGAATAAAGGGTTGGAAAATAATTCAGTGCAGTTCAGAGTTTGCCAGACAGACAGAAGACCCAACAGGATGGATAATTGCACTGGGAGATACCAAAGGAAGAGATTTCCATAACAGGCTCTGCTACCTCTTGAATCATGAGTCATTGTAAATTTTCCCCTATCCCATCTTGTCTCATGGACATGGATGGGAAAAGGATTTTCTCTGCATGTAAAAATGTGCAGCATGACAAGTTTTGGATTTTGGTGGTGAATGAAAGGCAATGTTATTATATGCAGTCATAATAATAATAATTAGTATTTTTATTCTGAGTGAAGAATAATTTTTTCTCAGCCGGGGGAAAGTCAGCCAGGCTAAATTCAATTTCTCCTGAGGGATTTCAGGAAATTGCCTCAAATTCCTTCACTCTTGCTTTCATTTTTGTATTGTATGCTGCTCAGGAAATATGTGGAGGACTGTGAGCCCTTGGCACTCCCTTGGAGGAGAAAGGCCTGAGGATCAGAGATAAGAAACCTTCCCCTAGGTCACAGTGACCCTTTGAACCACCCCCAGCATGCCTTGTGCCTTTATGGTAATACCTTGTGCCCAGTTGGCTAGTCGGTTCCCACCCCGCCCCTGCCTTTCCCCCTAAAAGCCACTGCCTTTGCCTAGGGAGACAGGGAGTTCCCATCCCTGGCCTCCCTTTCGCAGAGGCTGCTTGGACAATAAAGTTACTTCTGTGGAACAGTCAAACGGGTCTCCTTGTCTCTCTCTGTCCCTGAGTTGGCCTTGGGTGATTCGCAAAGAGCTGAAATCACAAGAGCTGAATCGCTAAGTGCTGACCCACAAGAGCTGATACCGTTTACTGCAATCACCCACTGCCTAGGGAGGCATGCCATAAGCCCCTGGAAGAGTCGCTCTCTGCAGGACACTCTCTAGGGTTGCGGCGTACCGGTGCTGACCAGCATCGGTCCCCCTCGGCAGAAATACACATACAAAATTGCACCTATGCCTTTATTTTTAACCCTCAGATTAAGAGGATGGCACATCGTATTTAGGTATAGGGTAAAGCAGTCTTTCCCTTTACATGTTATTTCACTAGGATGTGACTTGTGATGCTAGGATGTGACAGCTCTCCCTCTGGGTGTGCTTTCTATCTTCTCCACCCCTTTCTTTACAGCTCTTATGCACACAGTTCTGCTCTGGCTAGTTCATGGCCTCCCTCTTTTCATCCAAGCTTTCATGGTGAATTTTTTAATGGTTGAAGCACTGTAGCACTGCCAGTCCATCAATTAGTAAAATACTCCCATGGCTCTGCCTATAAGCTCTGTTAGTAATGTCTTGCTTACTGCAAATCTGCTACCTGGTGTCATAGGCACCTGGCTGCCTTTTCCTCATGGCTGCAATTGGGATGCATCAGAGATCTGGAGCAAATCTTCACTGCACTTTGTCTACAGCCACCCTCCAGCCTGAGAGTGAAGAGGACACAAGGGGAAATGAGAGATATAGCCTAGGCAAGAGTTTATGTGTGTGTGTACAATGCTCTTTGGGAGCTGGTACCAAGCCTACAAACTTAAAGCTCTCATCACTGGGGAACATCACTGGGAATCCTGTTGTGACTTGATCCAGGTATTTGAGAAAGCCATGAGAGAGAGTAAGGCCATTGTTTTTCAGGCATAACTAATCTATCAATAAAACAGAGATTGGTGAGGAAACTTCTTTTCAAGGAAGAACACCGATCATTCATTTAGGCACAACTAAGGGCCTGAAATGGAGCAACTGGAAACACGTAATCTTAAAATAAAATACCTTAAAATAGAAAAAAAACCCACCACATATAAATAAGCCTCTAACCAGCACCAAGATTTTCCGGGAAATGTATGAAACACAGGCAAGTATAGAGAAATTACTTCTTTGGGATGTGTTTCTAGTCTCCAGAGACTGACAATTTACGGATTACCTGTGTCAGACACTGCTCAGCCCACTGAACAGATACTCCATATTGTTTAGCTCCACTTGAAGAGTTTGTCTAATCACTTTTATGGTGGCTTTTCTGCCCAGCATAGAATAAGATCCTCCCTCTGTAACATCACACTTCTCAATTTATTTGCTGTGGCTAGCTGACAGATTCTGGGTGTCTCAGCAGCCTTGGGGAATAGACAAAACCAGAAAGGATTGTTTTCCTTTGGTAAAATGTAAGCCTGATTAGCATTCTGAGAAGCTAGGTTGGGGTTTTGTTGTTTGTTTAGTTTTTTAGTTTTTTGGGTTTTTTTATTATCCCCAGCCTCTGTTACATGTACCAGATACCTCTGGGGATGTTGCTGGACAAGGTTCTATTCTTTCACTGGGCTATTGACTACATGCCAAATAAGATTTCTCTCCAATCGAACACTTCTGAAGATTTAGGCACTGTCTCTGTCACAATTCGTGGTGTCTAGTAAAACAACTCAGTTCATTTGCTACACCTTGCCTGGGTCACTGGGGAAGTTAACTCTGGGGGACTATTAACATCCCATAAAGATACTTTCTTAGCTTTAAAGCACATGGCTCCAAAACGTCAGCAGTGCTGTGGTGATGGGCTGTCTAAAGGCTGCTGCAGTGAGCACAGGGTGCTGCTGACCCTGTGCAAAACAAAATGAAGAGACTGTGCCTGAAAAGGAAAGCTGCAGGGCAGGGCTGCAAATCTCTTGTGCAGGCAGGAGGAGCAGAGTTCCTGTGGCCTACGCAAACTACAGGCACACTAACTACACCTGCACCTACCAAGAACAGCATGCTAAACTCATCACCTCCTAAATTTGGTGTCCTGATCTATCAAGTTTTATGACAGCAAAGATGATTATTAGCATAATAGTGTGACCTACAGAAACAGAGTAATTCTCTGACTACTGTAGGATGATACTCTTTCATCTTATGTTTCAATAAATATCTGGCTTTGGTTCTCCAGGATAGGGTGGAGGTTTGTGGGTTTATTTTGTGAGTACCATAACTTGATTGAGTGCAGTGGAGCTTTGCTGAACTGAGCAATGGGGACATCAGTTCCAAGAAATGAAAGGTAGACGGTCACTATGTCTCCAAAGAGATCTGACAAATGCATGCTTAACTCTGCACATTGCCAAACTGTCCTTACACCAAAAGCCATGGTACAGCATAAACTTCAGATTGGATTGGATATTAGAAAAAATTTCTTCACAGAAAAGGTTGTCCACTATTGGAACAGGTTCTCCAGAGAAATGGAGGAATCACCATCCTTAGAGGTATTTAAAAGTCATGTAGATGTGATACTTAGGGACACAAATTTTGGGGTGGACCAGGCAGTGCTGGATTAGTGGTTGGACTTTATGATACTGGGGGTCTTTTGCAAACTGAATGATTCTGTGATCATACTGATCACTGAACCAATTATGTTCTGGTTAAGCATGTAAAGTTCACAGAGGTGAGAACTGTCACTGCTGTGTTTAGCCTGATAGAGAGACTCAGTCATGAAGATGGGGGCCATGTTCCTGTGATTCTTTCCAAACTCATACGTTGAAATTACATGTTTCTGAGTGTGACAGGAAGCCTCCATTCATGCAGTTTGGAAGTCACTCTGTACTGGACACTTTTGCTGGTCTCTAGAAGATACTGCTTCTGTGGACACTAACGTTGGTTGTAGAGGGTTTCTTTTTCATTCCTATACTGACTAAAAGATACTGATGTATCAGACCAAGAGCCATCACCTAAGTTGTGTTACCAGCAGCAGAATAATGGACCCCAAATATGTAGGAAGCAGAGGAAAGAGAGCACAGGAGTTTTAGGTACTCAATTTTTTTTTTTCCTTAGTCTGCTATAAATAATACATTAGTGTGTGTTCCTGTCTCAAACATTTGCTGTCAGTTGTTCTTACATGACAGATTTTTACTGAGTCCTGTCTGTGCTACAGTTAACAATCTTTTCCTTTAATTCCATTCCTTCCTGCCAATGAACACCAGGGAAAATAGGCTCCAAAATGGTAATAGAAGTTGCAAAACCAAAGGCAACCACCTTCTTGTTGTCCTGTTTATAAGGACAAAAATGATCAGATTTTAATTATGAGGGAGATTTACTGGGATAGATGCTCTGTGGCAAGGGCAGAGATTCCCTGGAGCTGATCATGTAGGGAGAGAGCAGTCTCAACCACAGCATTTTCATATGAGCATGGTTAGATAAATATGGTGAGAATGGTTATGACATCAGAAAGGACTATGATCTTGTGACGTCCCCTTCAGCCTCATTATGCATAGCACTATGTAGTGCTTCACTGTATTTCTCTCCTTATTTCTATTCTTTTGTTTTCCTTTCCTTCTGTTGCTTCCTTGCTGTTCAGTCTGAGTCTGACCAGCTCTGAAAATGGAGTTATTTCCTGGGCCAAAGCCATGTTAGCAGCAAACTGTCCTTGTTACAGGAGAGAGCCACTGGGAAGGAGCAAGAGTGAGGAAGCCAGATGTTGTCTCAAGCCAGTGACATGAGCCAATATCCACTGGCTGAGAGCATGAGCTGTCCATGTGTCCTGCCTGCAGCATCAGGCAGAAGCTTCTGTTGTCTTCCACCCCCCTGAGCATGCTTGCCATGGTTGTCACAAATCCAGCGCAAATCTTAACACACACCATGTCAGAGTGGCTGTTCCAGACCAAACTGCCTCTTCTGTGTCTCCCCTAGGGGCTGATTTGGGGGTATATATCCTCAGCTCCACTCTACACCAGCTGTGGGTTTGTCCCTCAAGGACATATACCAATAAATTTGGAAGTCTGGTTCTTTTCTTGCCGGGGGAGATGAGAATGGACTCAGTGCATGGAAACCATCTGGGATGAGAGCAGAATTGGCCCGAACAGCTCTGGTTTAAAAGAGCCAGCAACATGGAGAGAAAGTGGTGGGAGGGAGCAGAATAGTGGAGAAGAACTGGAGAGGGGAGATAGTTGTGTGCATAGAAGAGTGAGGAATAAGCATCAGCTCAATCTCCTTTTTCTGACTGATTTTGACAACAAGGTGCCATGGCCTTCGCTGACCTCAGCTCTTACCAGCCTGGTGTTGATGTGACCTTCTTGCTTCCCTGGTTTAAAACATTTTTTATTCTATCAGTGGCCCATTCCTTCTCCCCACCCCCATCTCATTCTTCCTTTTACAGCCTGTTAATGAGCAAAGTGCTTATGCAAATGAGAGGCAGAAACAATCGCTTTGAATAAAGAAGGAAATTGTCAGGGTAGAGATAGAATCCAACTTCACTCTAGTGAGTGCCTCTCCACCTTGGCTCTCGTGTTGATCCTCTTGCTTTTCACTACACCTGAAACTACAATGTTATTTTTTAACTCTTGTGCCATAATATTAACACTGATATCTGTCTTTTTGGTAACACCATTTCACATGCCCATAGAACTGTAGAAGCATTAGCACCAATTTTCATTTTCTTGCTGTACAAAGATAAGCCAAAGGGGACAAGGGTTTCATCTCTCCCTAGCTCGCTATCTCTATGCAAATTTTGTGTCCATTTTTAATTGTTCATTTAGAAAAGTGATTTTATGTTGTTTTATCAGCCACCCTTAGTGTGGATGCGGTCACACTAATGTAAAAGTGCTGGAAAGCCGTGTCGCTTAGTCAAGCTGGACTATTAGTTGTATGCAAATAGAAATGAGTGTGCCTTAAGGGACTGTTCTGGTTTTTTTCCAGCATTAAAGCAATGTATATGCTTGTGTGAGAAAATATTTAGAAATGTCAGAGCTGTTCTGGAAAGTATTGCACTATTTCAGTAGAGAAAATCCTCAAGGATATTTACTGTAAGCGTTGAAGGATATGGATGCAAATTCTTTAAGGAAGCTTTTCCTTTCACCAAGATGTTAACTAGCGCCTAAATTGAAATGCGAATTTGTCAATACTTGGGTAGGAAAAAGGGCAGGTAGAAATAGCAAGATGTTTTTATGAAGCTGAGAAGAAGCAGCAGAACACAGGGTGCTGTTTAGGTAAATCAAAGCCCATTTGTTTTCATTTGACTCCTGGATTTAGCCAGATAACTCACAGCATGGGTACAGGGATGTTTTTTCCTCTCAACAATAAGGTCTCTCAAGCACCTTCTGGCTGTGTAGAGGACAGAAACTGAAGCTGAAAGGTAAGAGCAGACTTTACTTCAGCTCAAGAAAGAAGTCTGTGTCATGAAGGTTATGGTCTGGAGACCAAACTTAAGGCAACTTCTTCAGCACTTTCCCATCCAGTGCCTCAACAGCAAAATCTGGGACAAACCACTGCACCTTTTACATGAGGGCTTGTGAAAGAAAATTTAATGGCTGTCATGTAGTTCCTGTCTTTCCTGTTCTCTAGCATCCAACACAGAACTATACCTATAGGTGGGTATAAAAGAGCAGAAGTAATGACTTGGGGTTCATTCAGAGGCTCACACTTGCCACAAAATTAATGTTGTCATCACTTGAATTTTGGTTTATTTTCTCATCTAGAAAATGTAAATAATCTACTTCTTCAGCTTTCCAGGACAGATGAGACCTGAAGGTTCTGTGAAACTAAACTTCTACCTGTCTGGGTTTTTGCACAAAATGGTTCAGAGTTTAATATCTTTCAGACTTGTGCTCCTCTGTCAAACTGGGTTGAAACTGGCCAACTGACTCAATGGCTATTAGAAAAGACTTACAAACAGACAGTATGATCACATAATCCAGATACATCAGGATAAAATTAAACAGAAGTAGGTGCTATTTGCAGGTGAGCAGGATCATTTTTCATCAGTCACCTCTTCTGGTGTGGAATCCCTTGGGATCTTTGGGATGGCGGTGAGGGCAGAGGTTGTGCTGGTAGGACACACAAGAGTGTAGAGTGTACACTGAGGGTTTACCACAGAATCCTCCAAGAGAGCATGACCTCACAAGGGTGAGTATTCACCAGTGGGTGATGCAGATCTGGAATGTAGGATTTGTTTAATTAATTCATGTATGGGAGCAATAGTGTTAGGACTAAGCTGTTTCATCCTGTTGCTCCCTACCAGGCTACATATATTTGGTGTTTGGAGCCTGTTTACCCCTGTGTTGTCCAGCTGATTTTACATGTCTCCTCTGGTGGCTAGGATTTTAAACATTTTCCTTTGGCCAACTTAATGAGGCTGCTGAAAAGGGTTGGTTAAGCTTCTGATAAGCCTTTTGATTTTTATTTTTGTTTTCCAAGCCTTATGTGAATCAGCCCTTTTGAATTCAGCCACTAGCACCTGGAAAGAGGCCACCAGCACTTGGGGGCTGACAACATTATTAATGCAAGTCATTATTTGTGCGAAAGCGCTCCTGGCTCATACAAAGCGTGTGGATTCCCACTGTTTCAAAGGAGATGGAAATACCTGCTCTATGCAGATAACCCAGCTCCCTCCGCCTGTTCCGAACCATCAACGCCCACCACTCAAACCTGGCCCTCTCCAGTAGCCCTCGTGATGAGCAATATGTATCTGCTTAAGGGCCCCTTTGTGAAATTCCTCAGCTTTTGCAGCAGTGTCAAGCTAACAATGTGTAGTATAATTTAGAGAGGAATGGGAAATTACTCATCTGAGTTGAATGACAATAAGAATTTCTCAGATTTGAGGGGATGGGGAGGAGGGGTGAAACAATAGCCAAAAAAAAGGAAGAGATAAAAAAAAAAAAAAAGAGAACACCCTACTCCATCTTGAAACTACCTTTTGGTTTGTTTTCAGTTATTTGGTGTTTTTTAAATTGTTCTCTCTCTTAAGAATGTGCAGATGTCTATATCTGTGTAGACCCATTCTAAAAACAACCAAATAAAGTTTTGAAGGTAAAAATAATTACAGACAGGGAAGTAAGCAGGCTAAACACAGTCCAGGTTTCTCAAAGTGGAACTATTACAAATTAACCAGCTACTTTCCTTGAGGAGGAGAACCAGCTTTCTAGAGATAAAAAAACCTGTGTCAAATCTAATTTATTTTGGACTTTAGGAAGGTGATACTTAAAGGGAAGGGTGATACCCTACATGAGAAATTACTGCCTAAATCTGTAGAAGACAGGGAGTAGGAATAAACTTGCAAAGAAAGAGTGTGCTGATGTAATTAGCTGATGAAACGAAACTGAGAGACTCTCAAGACAAAAGTGAGTTGTGAAGGAAGCATTGGGTGACCTTGAAGATAATAGAAACAAAATGAAATCTTATAGTGCAGAGTAAAAGGTTACATTCTTGGGATTAACATGACAATTTCTTCTATGTGCCAGAATAAATAAATTCATAAATTCCATAAATTGGAAATGACAGTAGGGAGAAAGGATCAAGATGTTATTCATCCTGTGATCAGCTGGTACAAGTGCGAGCCACCTCTGGGATGCAGGTGAGAAACAAGCAAATGCAATCTTAGGATGAGGATTTCTGAGACAGACAGGGAATTTTTGATGCCCTTGTATGAGGCTTTGCTGGGGCATTATCTGGAGTATCATCTTCAGCACCAGTCACATGTCCGGCTGAGCTGCAGCAGGAGCAGAACAAGAAGGCTGCTCAAGAAGGCTGTGGCGCCATCCAGGAGAATGGAGAACCTGTCATATGCGAGGAGACTACAGTGTTTTGCTTGTCTAACAAAACAAAGGCTGAGAAGTGATATGATTATTCTCTATAAACACCTTAAGGGGATAAACGTCAAGGAAGAAGAAGAGCTGTTTAAGCTAAAAGACAATGTTGGCACAAGAGCAAATGGGTATAAACTGGCCATGAATAAAAATAGGCAGAAAATTGGAGGAGAGTGACTAACCAGAGGAATCAGAGTGACTAGCCACCGGAGGAACCAGGCTCTAGAGCAGCCTTGACAACTGCTATAGATGAACCATACAATTACAGAGGAGGACAGAGGCATGAACAGTGTCTATGCCCCCCATTAGTGATGGGTGAGCACTCCCACAGCTTGAGACTGTGCTTGAGACTTCTCTCAAGAGAGAGAGTATGAGACTTCTCCCTTTTTCTCTCTGCCCCTACCCCATTATGACTGACTCCTCTTGCTTCTGTGAAGGCAAATGCTCGATCTGTGTTTAGGGTGTTGTTTGACCTAGGGAAAAAGGTATTTATCTAACAGGGTGCTTGCAGAGAGAGAGGATTGGCTTCAGTACCTCTGTAGTACAATGTTCCAAAGTCTTTTACTTCTCTAGGATGGGAATAAATAATATTTTTTCTCTTTTAGTTCTACATTGCCAATTTATTACAACAAAGGTAAAGTTCCATGATAAAACTAGCTACGTTTTGGAGGGATGTATTTACTTCTATGATTCCCACATTTACCCCCTGTTTAACCTCTGAGCTGGATTTAATCTCTTTTTTTTTGACAATGGAAAGAACAGCTCTGCCATTTAATAGATTTCTTGAGGGAGTTGTAGCGTCTTCATGCGCAAAGAAGGATTAGGGGACAGGGATAGTAAGTGAATTGTTCCTTCTCATTTCCTGCTGACTCACTGGTCTCTGCATTACACTTACAACATGGCTGAATCACCAGGGGAATCTAGGCAAGGCTCCTCTAATCCCATTTAGGCTAATTTGAACTAGGAAGAGAAGGAAAAAGATGAAAGGAAGACAAAGAGGAATTTAACAGTCATGGCAGATTCCCGGTGCGTTTCTTGTGGTAAATAGTCCCAGGTAAGGTGAGTCAAGTGGATCAGAGAGGCATAGAACATACATCTTCATTTCAGTTTGAGAGACAGAGATCAAGATATTGCATGCTCATAAGCAGAGTATTGCTGAACTCTTGAGAATTGCTTTGACTAGTTCAAGCTCTATCTATCACATCTGACATTCACTAACACTTAGGATTTTTTCAGCTTTCACGTCTCTCAGTCACCAGTCCCAATACTGCCTCCACTATTGGCTGTGAGGTAAGAGACCCTGTTTATGAACATCTGTTGTCTTTGTGGTAGCAAAGGAACAATACAAGAAGGGAAGGAGCAGGAAAACTGCTTGAGCTTCAAGCATTGAGTATGAGGATTGTACTGATCAGGAGCACAGAGGGGTGAAATCAGCCTCTAGCATTTAGACACAGCCTAAGTCTTGTGTGATTGTGGATATATATATTCCAGTGCCCAAACAAGATTTGAGAAGCAGTCTAATATGATTGTTTTTAAGTGCAAATACAGAAAAAAAGAACAGATAGAAAGTCCCAGGGTGCTGCTATTCTGTCTTATGCTGTTACTGTAGTACATTTAGAATACAGCTCCAAGTATCAGTTTGCCTTACTGGTATGTATGAGCCCATCCAGGCCTTAGAAATTCCTTTGGTGAGTTATTGTATTTCCTCTGAAGACTTGAAGTAATCACTTGCCAGCCCAGGCTGCATCTTTCCTTGGACAGTGTGGGTACAGTCATTAATAATGTAGAAAAATCTTTGAAAAGTGCTGACAAACATGATAATGGTGGTGGTGCTGGCTTAAAGAGGGACTGGGGAAATAGCTATCTGAAGCATATGTGAGTTGGCTGAAGCCTACCTAATGTAGGGTAGGCTAATTTAATTTTAATCGAGATATGGCTATAGCTCCTACAGCTGTACCTGAATTAGACATGCATTTGCCAGCTCACATACTGCTTCTTGTAGCTGCTGCAACACAGAGGTTGAGCCAGGCTGCAAAACCTCCCCGTGAAACTGCATGTGCTCAGCTCTGCTCTCCCCTGCCATGGCTCTGCTGCAGGGAGAGGAGAGAATTCCATCCACTGGGCAGGTTGTATCTGTCGTGGGCTGATGTTGGCCAGATGCCAGGCACCCACAAAAGCTGCTTGCTCATTCCTCTCTGCAGCTGGACAGGGGAGAGAAAATTTAACAAAGGGTTCATGGGTTGAGATAAGGACCAGGAGAGATCACTCATTAAATACCATCACGGGCAAAACAGGCTCAGCTTAGAGATACAAAGTGAATTTATTACTAACAAAATCAGAGCAGGATAATGAGAAGTAAAATAAGCCCTTAAAAGCACCTTGGCCCCACCCTTCCCCTCCCTTCCCAGCTCTACCTTCTCCCCCGCGTGGCACAAGGAGACAGGGAGTAGGGGTTGTGGTCAGTTCATCACCTGAGGCTTCTCCTGCTGCTCAGGGAGAGGACTCCTTCCCCCGCCACACTGTGGGGTCCCTCTCATGGGATATAGTTCTCCAATGTGGCTCCATCTCACGAGCAACAGCTCCCTGCAAACTGCTGCAACATGTGTCCATCCCACATGCAAACAGTCCTCCCAAAGCTACTGTGGCATGGGTCACTCTTCCACGGGTTACAGTCCTCCAAAGACAGGCTGTTCCAGCCTGGGAGTAGGGCCCCTCTCTCCACAGGTCTCCCATGCTGTCACAGCCTCCTCTCAGGCATCCACCTGCTCTGGCGTGGGTCTTCTCCATGGGCTGCAGGTGGATCTCTGCATCTCTGTGGACCTCCATGGGCTGCAGGGGCACCTCTGCATCTCTGTGGACCTCCATGGGCTGCAGGGGCACGGCTGCTTCACTGTGGGCTGCACCATGGGCTGCAGAGGAATCTCAGCTCTTGTGCCTGGAGCACCTCCTCCTCCTCCTCCTTCTGCACTGACCTTGATGCCTGCAGGGTTGTTCTTCTCACATGTTCTCACTCTGCTCTTTTCTGGCTGCAATTACAACTGTGCCACAACTTTTCGGGTTTCTTTCTTCTTAAATCTGTTATCACAGAGGCATTACCACCATTTCTGATTGGCCCAGCCTTGGCCAGTGACACATGCATCTTTGGAGCCACCAGGGACTGGCTCTGCTGGACATGCAAGAAGCTTCCAGCAGCTTCTCACAGAAGCCACCCCTGCAGCTCCCCCAGCTACCAAAACCAGGCCATGCAAAACCAGTGCAGAATCAAATACACAAGGGAACTCAGAATAACAATAGTTTTTGGCATTGCTGTCATCTAGTCATGCCAGAGAGGTTTGGGGTTTCTTTTCGCTGGAAAACCAACTGCTTATGTCTTGCCCACACTTTTCTCTCCACAACATCACTGAATCAGGGCCAGAATGGACCTTTATGGTCCATCTCACCTACCCATGAGCCATGTTCAGTAACAGGCAGCCTTAAATCCTGCCACCCCTCTCCTCAAACATTTAAAATTGCATGCAGCTCTTGGAAAAATAACCAGTGTCAAGACATGATAGCCACAGATGGAGAGTCTGCCATACCTCCTAAGTAATATATTAGTATAGTACATGCACGTGTTTGGCTTTGGGCTTTTCTAGATTTGCTTAGGATGTCTTTTGTTTTTAATCATGCACTCCTTCAAGGCTTTCCTACAGTCCTGCAGTCACCTGCAAAGAGAATATATTATGCAGAAGCAGGGTAATCAGGAATGAGAGTAGAGGAAGAGCTTAATAAAACTACGAGGCCTGGAACAATTAAATTCAACCAATTGACAGAGCAGGGGAGATGAGTTGACAGTAGAAAGATAACCTGTTTGTAAATGCAGCCCTATTTTATCTTCCCACCAATTAAATTAAGTTCTCTTTGGCCTTCAGATAAAAAAAAAAAAACCAACAACAAAAAACAAACCAAACTAAATAAACACTGTTATGCTGCATACATCTTAATATTTCTAATCTTCTGACTAGCAGAGCAAAAAATTAATATCTTCCTGCCTTGGTAAGAAGGAAAACAGATGCCATGGGGAGGAGAAAATGGGAGAGGATGAGCAGCCCTAAGTTTAAGTTTGTGTGCCTACACATGCATGCACACACACACGGAGTCAAAAATAGCTTTGCAAAAGGAGTTTTAAAACCTCATTGTAATAATGCCCATGACTATGCCAAAAAGGAAAGCAATGAAAATACAGCACTTTCGCTGTGCCTCAGTGACCCCAGGCAAAAGCATCAGCCTAGCTCCAATAGCTTTGCTCCATGGCAAAACAAGAGGCCCCTGCCTTTGCTGTGCTGAGGATAAAGCACACATGTTGGGTAGTCACAAGGATAAGCTCTATCTGCCTTTCTCCCTAAAGATGTGGAATGAATTATTTGAGAGCTATGCCCGTTCATACCACTACTGCCTGCAGTCTCAGGCAGCTGAAGGAAAACTGAACGATTCCACCTGTGCTGGCAGAGATGACCAGTGCAACATTGCACACCCATGGTCAGCACCCAGCCAGACTGACACACCAGGGAAGAAGCCCTTGGGATGACCCTGGCACAAGGCCAGGGAAGAAAGATGCTCCAGGAGTCCCAAAGCAGTAGATGATACTTTGTCCTTCAAAGAAAGGATGCTCTCCAAGTTTGGGCTTTTCCCAGTCACCCCACTTTTTGTCTCACTTCCATGTAAGGCAGCCTGCAGTGGTGGTCATGCTGCTGCCAGCATAGCCCAACATCCCCACAGAGAGAAGGGGAAAGGAAGCTGACTGAATATTGCATGATCAGAGGGAGTGAGAGACAGAGGCACTGGCCTCACAGCATACTCATGCCCATCAGCAAATGTCTCTTTGGCCCTTTTCCCCCCTCTTTTATCCTACCACCTAACAGCACATCCCGATGCTCTGCACTGCTGACCACAGCTCACCGGACACCAAGCCACTTAGGGTTTCCTTTTGGGAATTCAGGAAATGCTCCCTGCTTTTCCCCACTCTCATTCCTGGGCTTAGATCTCCAGCGAGCGAGATGAGATGTGTGTGCAGCTCGTCCCCTTTGCCTCGGAGGTGCCCTATTCCAGTGCAGAGCTTGCACCACAAGGACACGTTGTCAAACAAGTGCTGGGGCTGTGGCTTGGCTCGGTCCCTGCTGGAGACACAGAGCCACTGCTAACACAGAGCAGCCTCTCAGGCTTGTAGGGCTGGGTCTCCGCTGCCACAGACCCCGGTGGACACAACGTCAGGGGCTTTTCCTTGTCCTGCATCCATGTTGATGACAAGTGCAACTCGCTGTCACACCACCGCCCCCAGCGCTGCTCAGGCAGCTTAATGAGAGTTTACACTGAGAAGTAACCATCCCCTCAGGAATGCTGCCTGTTCAAGCAGAGCCATGGGGGATTGGAGCAGGAATGCACTGCAACCAAACTGTGTTCCTTCTTCTCGGGCACAAGCATGTAATCCTGTCCCTTACCTCTCCTCCACTGTGCCAGGCACAGAAATGCAGCAATTAAAAATCTTAGTGCCCCAGTACCAGTCCGTCCACTCAAGTCTGACAGGACCAAATGTCCTGCTCATTACTGGAAGCAGAAAAAAACTGCAGACCTGGGATCTAATTTAGACTGTTGGACACATCATTTCCCCTTTTCATACCAGCTTGCTCAGACATACAATAAGAAATTTACCATCATCCATGATATTCCTTTATTTGGTGCTGCTGAGCATTGTATCTCCTCTGCAAGCAGTCGGCACAGTTTAAAACAACTCTGAGGCTCCTGCACACTACAATGGCTTGTTTTGTGGTTCAGAATTGTAAATATAGATAGTAAATGTTGTGTCACTCCTTTAGATGCAACTGTCAAACTGGATAGAACTGTATTTGTTTTATTCCCTCGTGTGAAAAAAAATGTAGCTTAGAAATTTCTGTGAGGGCAACTCTGCTTTGATTCAGACTAAATGTCTTCTGGTTTAATTTTATCCTGTTATCCTCAACTAGTCTGTTTTGGATCAGTTTGTTGTTACTTTAGCTTTTTATATGGAGATTCTTTCTGCAGTTCTGAAAAAAATTCTTCATTTCTTTTTGGTTTATGTAAAATTCTTATATTTTTTTCTTCTTGAGGTGTATTTTCAATATGTATCTGAGCCACCAATGTTAGCTTTATGTCCCAAATTCCTAAGCAGCTCAGTGTGTTTGATACATGCATGCACACAGGTAAAAACCATCAGAAGAGGAAAATGATGTGTGGGAAGGTGAAGCACTGTAGATCAGCTTTATTTTCTTTTCATTGTCATTGATGATAAAATGCCACTTCTTGACTTCAGGGGGAAACAGAACTGAGTTAATGTTAAGGTGTTTTGAAAATAACACTCACTTTGCAAAAAATCTGTAGTAGTAGATCTCCAAGGTGAAGATTTTATTCACACAAGACAAGCAGTTCAGACACAAAATGAACTACTGAAGTAAACAAAAGGTGTCTTAGATAACTAAATCTAGAAAGTTGTGTGGTTTTTAAACCTAATTCCCGCTGTTTCCTATCTGTTGTTTATTTGCTTAATTTCCCTCCTTCAAACAATATAACTAAACCAGTGATTTTTTGACTTTTCCATACCCTTTCAATCTAAAATGTTTCTATTTCACAGTAAAATAGAGAAAAAAAACCCTAAAAAGATCTTGGTCAAAGAGATCAAAGCATGTGTCCTCTGTGACATCTACAAGGCTCTGCCTCAGAATGACTGTGGCTCTGTAGGCAGAGAGATGCCTTGGAAAACCAAAACATACCATGAACAAGAAAATTTCCTAAGCTGGCCGTCTAAGCAAGCACCTCCTTATATTTCTAATTCTTGGATCTAGTTGAGCTGGCTATGAAGTCCATCTACAGAAATGAAACACAGTGTGGTAAGCTACACCATGCATTTACTGTGCTCTAAATGCTCTGTGGCAGCTTTTTTTTGTGCTTGCACTTATCTCACTGTAGGTCCTGAAACTGAGGTGAGAGTGTATATTTGGGTGGTCACCACAGAGTAGCTTCTGCAAAATTAATCCACTCCAGGTAGATAGACCAGTTACCCATTGGTTTGGAGGGGTGGAGAAGCAAAGCAAATTTTTTAGGCGTGAAGGCACTATTTATAGGCTGAGTAGGCTGAGATCTTATTCTGTTTCTACTTTCTTTGCCTTCCTCAAGCTTTTTTGTTACCTCAGGCTTTTTCTATTTTAGTTAGGTATTTTTTTTGGTTTGTTGGGGTTTTTTTTGTTGTTTTTATTTTTTTTTTTTCTTTTGTGGGACTGGTCTTCTGTTTGGATGAGCTTTCCAAGTTGTAATCCTCCACTCCACTGCTGTCTTGGTAAACTGGATTCTCAAAGTGAAAGCATCCAAAGTCCCAGTGCAGTAACTGCCTCCTTTTCTGTGTGTGCCTTTGACCCTGGAGCTGCAGAGGCTCAGAGGGACTGCAGACACTTGCCTGGATGGCTGTGATAGCGGAGTTACTTCCCAAATTCTTACAATGAATGTGCCTTGTGAATTATTTCCTTACGCATTTTGCTTCGTGTGTATGTCTATGTATTCACACGCACACTGCAGTAAGTTCTTTTTGAAATGTGATCACAAATTGTTCGGTTTACACAGAAACCTAAAAATGCTGCACATACATGCATATAAGATTATGGGAAGCATTTGCATTTTTTGACAAGTAGTATATTTTATTGTTCAGCATTGTGTGAGCAGGCAATAAAAAAGTTTGCCTTTTGTGTGATTCAGGCCTTTCACTTCCTTCTGTACACATTCATCTACTTATTTTTTTGGAAGGAGACATAACATTTAACATTATTCTTACCCGGTAATGATACTGGAGAGTATTTTTCAGATGCTGCCTCCTCTATTTCCATTCTCAAATACACTTATTTTTTATTTAGGAAATAATGATGGATTTAGGGAACTAACTTTGGAGCAAATAAAAATGGATAAATGTGGAGCAGGTGCTGACAATTTAATCAGGGAGGAGTGTCTACCAGGTGCAAATAGACTTTCTCTCTGCCTACCCCAGGGAGGAGGTAGTAGCCTTACCTGAAGGCTCGTGTCCTTAGTTCTGTCCAATTGCAGTTCTAGTAATAGTACAAACGCGTTCTCCTGCAAGCGGGTGGGATTTTTTTAAATGAACAGTTAGACAGCAAGATCAGGATGTAGCTGGCAAAGTGGAAAGGGACTCCTTTGGGAAGTATGTTTTGGATGCTCTGGTGCTTCTTTTCTTTGCTCCTTGGGGCTCTTAATAGCTTTAGAGATGTGATTATGCTGGGACACCATGGCGTCCTTTGCTGCTGCTGGAAAAGCACACCTCTTACCCTTCTCACAAACAGCATTGCAATGATTTCCCTTCTGAGTGCTGGGGGTAAGTGAATTACACAGAATGAGATTTCCCCTTGTCTCTAGATAACGCTGGGTGATCGAGTGTAAAATTGAGAGAATTTTGCTTTCCCGCTATATCACTGCCCCTCCTTAGTCCTCTCTGTTGCTTACCTGTGGGGCCTGATTCACTGGAGTTTACAATGGTGTGAAATCAGTGTAACAGGGAGGCTGCCGGCTCCTGAGTGTGAATTGTCTGTCCCAGCGAGATGGCTGTGGCTTGCTAATGCTGCGGCCCAAGGGGCTGCAGGTTTTTCCTTCCTTTGTTTTTCTTTCTGTTCCACTGGTGCCACAAGTCTCATCACACTTTCTGTAAGAGGAAGGCTGAGCCTGTCATGCACATGGGGAAAGCAGTAAAGTGTCTGGTTCCTTCTGCAAGGTCCATGAGCTCTCTGTACCCACTGCACAGCTGTGTTCAGGCTTCATGTCAGTAAACAGCCCCTCTCTGGTTAAAGCAGCTAATCTTCTGATTGCTGTAAGCTTCTGTAAGACCTGATCCTACCTGCTCCTAAGGCCTGATCCTGCTCCTAAGAGAAGGACAATTGTTGGGTTGTACATCACATCAGCAGCTAAGAATAAAAGCTGGTTATCTCTCACCCAGTTTCTCTAGAGGTCATTGAACCAGCATTAGAAATGAATGAGCTAAAGCTTGTGAGGAAAATGCCTGTGATTGCTGTATGGCTGGAGGGAGGAGTAAACACAAGGAGCTTTGGGCTCTGGTGTAGTGTGCTAGCTCACTAAACTAAGCCTCTGCTTCCTTTGTAGGTAAGTGAAGGTTTGTAACAAGTTTCTATGTTACAGAGGCTTCAGCGGTAAAACCAACCTAACCGTGGGGGTCAGAAAACACGACCTCTTTCCAATCCAGGACAGTAATATGATCTTTAGTTTGTGAAAGCTTTCCTGGAAACTCTCATGCTCACTTCAGCATTCAGTTTTTGAGCACATTGTGAGAGCTGTTAAAAATGTCATGACAGGGGGCAGCAGCTTCTGATCTTTCTGGGAGAAAGGAATAAAGGTTTGGGACAAGCACAAGCTTCCAAAACAATCCTTCCTCTCTGTCTGCACAGCATTTGTATGTGCAGGCTTTTGGATTCCCCTGCAGCTATCTCTTCTGCGCTCACATGGCAGAAATGCTAAAACTGAAACCTGAAGCTGATGGAAAGAACCCGCTCTCTGCATAGAGTTAGCTTATTGCAAAAACCTCAGTGAGATACAGTAATTGCTTCTAAAAAGATTATTAAAAGTGGATTTATATGTCTTCCCCTTGAGAAAGGTTGGGAGGGTGGATAACATGGCTGTTGGCTTGTAGCCGTCATGTGGGAGCCTGAGGCACTTTAACTGCAACTTCCCTGCCTCAATGTTCTAGAGAAGCCCCATCCTTTGCCTAATTCTGCTGGTGGTCTGATCTCAGCAGCCATGGGACTGCAGTAGTTGCTGTTCCCCTTCTAGGTTAATTGACCTAGAAGGCAGACATTTCCTTGAGCTAAAAGATCTGCCACTGCCTGGTGTGACATGACACACAACTTGTTAGGTATTAGACTGTGAGATTGAAAGGAGAGGTGGCAGCTTCTGGAACTGAAGCAAAGCTTCAAGCCTCTATCAAAGTGGTTTTCATCTTTCCTGCTTTTTAAGCTAGAGAAAATTATAACCTCTTCCTCATGACTACCAGGCTCGTTAAGTATCTCAAATGCTGTGGATCCATTGTGGATGACAGCATTTGGCAATGCTGACTGGAATGGTTTGTGTTGCTTTGCCATCCTCTGAGCATTGGGATGGAGAGGGTAGGTGATCAAGGTGTGGTGGCACAGGAGCTGCTTGGGCTAGTTTTGTAGGTGTCCATTGCATCTTCTTAGAGCACTTCGATCAAAAGGAGACACAAATCAAACCCGACCCCTTAAGGTATGGAGAGAACAGGTGGTAAGGGTCTCTTTTATGGGTCTGGCTCTTAACCTTTGGGCTGACTCGGTTGGTCACTGTCTAGCTCTGGGCTCATTTACGTTGAAAATGAAAGCCTATAAAACATGGAATGATGGCTCTGGCTGTGTCTTTTTTTCCCCTTAGAAACATGATGAATGTTATTATATAATGTTTCCTGGACATTGGGACTCCTGAGAATCCAAAAAATAAAATTAAAGGTGGTCTCAGCTGCTGTTAAGTACCTCCCTGTTTCTCTGAAGATAAGAACTCAATAGCCCAGAATGAGGGCACAGAAACCAGCTGTGATCGCTGGGAGCCAAAAGAGCTATGTGTATCCCTGTCCTGGAGGAATGGAATTGATGGCAGCAATAAAAAGTGTTTGGCAGCTCCCTGATCAGCACAAATACTTGTAGTGAGTAATTCTAGCTTTTCCTGTGCTCCCTGTTCTGGAAGAACAGAATTGCTGCTTCCTCCTCCGAGAAGTGGAGATCAGCATGGTAACAGCGTGACTGACTATCTTCAGTGTGATTCTTGGTGTGTGAAGACAAGGTATTGCCTCAGAGAAAAGCTGCCAACTCTTAAATTGAAGAGATGGCTTTGATGCAAGGGGAAAGTTCTGATGGAGAAAGGTACCTTCCTAGTGTTTAAATGGAGGTGGGTGGGGTTGCCTAGGCTTTCTGAGTTTACCCTCTGCCCTGTCAACTAGAACAATCTGTAACAGAGAACAAATTGCACATGCTGTGAGGGACTAATTTAAATAAGCAAACAAACAAAGCCTTCAGAATTAATTCCTAAAAGGCATGTCTTCTATTGAAAACAAACTACAGCTATTCATATGTTCTTTCCCCTTCTGCCCTAAGCAGGCTTGCAACTAGGATTTGAAATGGAAAGCCCTCCTTTCCTTGAATTTCATGTTGATTCAGGAAGTACCTGGTTCAATATCTTCCTGGGAGAGAGGCAGTATTAGACATAATATCTAGTGATTTCAACTGTGCAAGGAAGCCCTCTGCTATTCCCACTCCATTGAGTGGAGCAATTTCAAGTATCTAAAATGGGAGAATCATAGAAGAAACTGTTGGTTTTCAAAAAATCCCAAACAAACAAAACCTGTACTTAAGCCACCTGCAGGCTATGGCCGTTTACAGAAAGATCAGATAAACAGCTGAGTTATCCCCTTCGTGTTGACCCTGTAATGAAGCAGTCCAGGCAGGAGACCTCTGGACTTGCCTTTGCCACAAGGCAATACTGGGTGTCATTAAGTGAGACAATTTCCTGATATCACCTCACCATTAACCACTGGGCACTGGCAGCACCTGCAGACTTCAGGGATGATGAGCAAGAGATTGCTTTATCAGACTTGGCAGCCTCGGTGTGTTGTTGGCTACAGCTGCTGGTTAACTCCTAGTCCTATGTTGTATAATTTATCCTGATAGAGCTCAATGTCTGCCCTGAAGAGCTGCAGTCATTAACACTCCTTCTCGTGAAGCCTACTAGAGGAATGTAGCCTGATTATCTGTTGACCAGTAGTAGTGAGAAACACTTAGCTGTCTGCAGGGAAGGGGCATTTGTGTAAAACAGGTGCTTGGGAAAGAGGGAAGCCAGAACTGGCTCTGCTCTCTTTCTTCCTGACCAAAGGGAAGTATGAGGAGGGGACAGATGGCAGCTCTCAAATTATAACTTACAAGGACTGTCTGCTGTCCTTCTATAACAACCCAATGTACCCCTGATGCTCACTTCTCTGTGGCCTCTACAGGTATGAATGTACCACCACTAACCTGGGTTTGTTCCCTCTGACCACGAGGCATTGTGAGAGCTGCTGACCAACCAACCAACCAAAAGAATGCCTTTGTTCAGTAACACTCTCTCCTGGTGGAACCATATTCTGGGTAGGAGGAGACTGGTGTTGCCATCCGGTTTAAACCCAGAGGAACAGAGAAAGCTAGGTCTCTGTATAAAATGGAAAGAACTTTGAAGATTCAAAGTATGCCCAAAAAACATGATTAAAACCAAATGTGGTTAGATGTTGGTGCCAAAAAATTGATATATTTTACTTAATAGTAAAAGAGACAAAGAGAAGGAGAGAGAAGAGAAAGAAAGAAGTAGAGAGAGAAGTGTACATGGAGGGTGGGAGACAGGGAAAGAGAGACAGGGGTTAGGTGGAAGCATATCACCCTTCTGAGGGTCCCAATGATGTCTCGTTGCTCCCCTCCATCCGGTCCCCTGGGTGGTGAAGGTCCATCGCTGCCGCAATGCTGTGTCACGCACCGCAGAGTATAGAATCCAGTGGATTAATATACATTTTGGGCAGGTGGGAACGCCCAGATTCCTCCCATAAGGAGGCTAGGTTTGACACTGCCCCTTGCAACACTGTGGATCTGTTGCATCATCTCTGCTGCAGGGTCTGGGAACCCCTTTGGGAGGGCCTTTGACGGGCCATGACACCGCCTCTGTCCCTCATGTGGGTGCAGCCTCTCCTAGGGTGAAGGGTCCCCTCAGCCCAGCTCCTCTGCACAGCGGAGATGGGCACTACATCCAAAACCTCTCTTCCTTCACCCTTCAGTGCCAGGGTCTGTGCTGGCCTGGCAGCTGATAGCCAGGCTGTGGTCTCCACCCCGAAGGTGTTGGGCTTGTGCTCTGTGAATGTCCCCAGCCCTGAGTCCTTACTTTATCTTACCTTCATCAGTGAGCAGTCCAGGCCTCAGAGGCCCATTCAGGGTATGGTAGTCTTTTCTGCAGCTTTTGTAATACAGTTCTTATTGTACTAAGCAAAAGTCCTTCATGAAGATGTTTAAGTCATAAACTATAATATTTCAGTCTCTGACAATTGGTGAAGGTTTTTTTTAAAGTCTTATTTCTTATATTCAAGGTAATCTAGGATTGGGGTAAATCATATAAAATATGATCAGTCTCCCTTGAGAAAGATGCTAAGATAGATTCATGTTTTTTTGGATATTTAAGATAAAAGAAATCAAATAAGTGAAAGGAATGCAGTAGAATCAACTGCAGCTGTATCTTTTGCAGCTCTACTTCTTAACTCAAATGGGAATGAAATATTTTCCTTATGTGCCTTGGTCTCCTCTAGTGAGATTGTCATGAAAGTGTCCCCTTTCATCTTTCTTCCCACAGCCTCCCCACATCACTAGACTTGCAGGGATGGATGCTCATGAGGGGGTTTGAATTTCCTTCTGAAGTCATGCCTTTTTGACACTTCTGCAATGCTTTTTTTCTCTTTTCTCCTGTGCAGAAGGCTGTAAAGCACAGGATATGAGGATCAGCTGGTGGCAGATAGCGATGTGAGAAGCCAAAATATTGGGACTCTTGCGCAGTGTAGCGTTTTCAGATAACTTATTAGAAAACTTGTACAGGAGAGGCATTAAGGATAGATGATCCTGTCCTTCTGGGGATGTAAAGAATACACATGACTTGATAAACACTTTTTCTGCAGGTTTCTTCTGAGAAGTGTTTAATTGCTAGCACTTTTGCTTTGGTGGATTCTACCTTGCAGCAGGCTCTCAATGGACTGGTGAGCTTCATCTAGTTTGAAGCTCCTTTACCACCTGCATCAGGCCAGCTGCTCTGGTTATAAAACAGAAACTGATGGTGTTTGGTAGAATCTCTGATATTTCTGTAGGAAAAATTTAGGGTTTTTTGAGGAGGGAGGGGGTAGTGGCAGTGCTGTAGGCTTAATCTCTGCTTTTGTGTCACTTTTATGATATCATTGAGATGCCATAAACTCCTCTGTAGAAACTCTATGGAGCTCTGGGTTGAAAACAGCCTCAGGTAGATCCTGATTTTAAAATTGGTTCTTTAAGACTACCATGTAATTTCTCTCTATTGATCCAGACTTTGCTGTTTTCATGACGGTGTTTTACAGGCCTGAAACCACCCCAGCTACCCCCACATTTTAGTTCCTCCTGAGTTATCTGCTAAAGGTTAAGACTCGTCTGAGCTTTGGAAAATGATGAAATAATGCGCTATTTAAGTGTTAATGTGGGGCTAATAGCCCATGTGGATTCACTTCAGTTCCTTCTACTTCTTTCCTCCTAAGTTTATTTTCACTGTAGTGCATCAGCCTGTGTCGCAGATGCTGTGAAATCCTGCATACCTCACTGACCTTCTGAGAAATAAAAGCTTGCTGCATTTTTTTTTGTTTTAGTCATTACAAAAATAGGAGGCATCAAGGCTGTTTTCTGTTGTGAAGGTGTGATTTCAAATGCCTTGTGCCTTGAAGTTCAGACTTTGCAGGGATTTCTGAAGTCAAAGAGCGTCAAAAGCTGAAGGTTATCTAGGTATCTGTGTGCTTTTACTAGCCAACCAGGAAGTTCCTCTTGAGTTTTCTGGAGCCTTTGTGGTTGAAAACAAGATGTGGGGTTGCACTGATTTTTAGGCAACCACTATATCCTTTGAGAATGAAATGGTATTAAAGACTTTTCAGTCTAAAATGAGAGATGGCATGGAAAGCCATGAGCATTTGCAAAGGTCCATATACAAAAAAGGAGAGCTTAACTAATTGGTGGATTTAGTTGGTTCTTTTTGAGGATATTTGCTCCTAACCAACTGACTGGAAAGAGAAGTAAAGGCTGAGCCTATCTGTGTTCCACCTCCAATTTTGCATCAGGATCCAGGTCCATCTTGGAGATACTCTGGCCTATCCTAACACCCATTACACAGGATCACTTAATGCTGTCTTCAAATTCTTGTTTTCCTCCTGGAGCTGCAGCAAGCTATGGAGTTTGGAAAGCATTAGCTGGGATTAACTTGCACATTCCTTTGGGTAAGTCCACATGGGCTGTTATTACACGAACTCTCCTTCTGTAAAGTCAAGTGGGTAGAGAAGTCCTCTGGTTTAGGAGTGTGGTTTAGGAATCATACTCCCCAATTCAGTGTCCCCACTGAGACTCTCACAAACCACACATTGCTTGCTTGCTTCCCTCTTCGCCTCATCCTTTCTGTTCCAGAGGGGCAGAGTTGAGAATTGGAAACACAAAAGTTGAAGATCACAAGTTGATATAAGAACAATTTACTGGAAACAACAGTGAGATAAAAAGATGAATAGTAACAGCAACAATATTAATAGCAAAAGTATATGAAAGAGAGGGGGATTCACATGCAAAAATGCTTACCAGGGGCCCCGAGATGATGAACAATGTGGACCATGCTGCCATGCTTTTCCAGTGGAGGCCATGCCCTTCTTTTTGGAAACCAGAGAATCCCTTACCCACAACCCCAGCAATGAACTGAGGCGGTACAGAAAAACATCTGGGTCCTGGCCAAAACTAGAACACCTCCCATGGTAGAGTGTCTGCCTTAATACTGACTTCAAAGTGAATATTTGCAAAGGGTTGACCTTGAGAGAGAACAACCAGTGTTTGTAACAGCAGTGCCATCCTGGGGAGCAGAAGAATGATCCTCTGTCTCCTGTTGCAGTTCTGGGCTTCAGCAGAAAGCTTCTCTTACCTGCTCTTGTAGTGGCTTATGTTGCTCTAGAGGCAAGTATTGCTTAAGCAGAGCTTTGTTTCTGGATTATCTGAAGCAATGGTTTTAGTTCTGATACTTGTGGCACCTGGATCCCTATCTCTGAATTACCAAAGCTCTGACAATCTTTGAATTGCTCTTGCTGCCTTGAATGCGAAGTTTTTTAGAGTGCTGAGAACATTTCATACATATTTTAAGTGCATTTTCATTCAACAGAGATTCTAACCCTCATCTGTTCTGACAGCCTAAGATCCTTGCTGGTCTATTAATTTAATATTCATGAATATAAGCAGAAAGGGCTCCAGTCTCTTACCACCAACCTGTTCTTTGGTCAGGACAAGGAGAAAAGTCTTGCCATTAAGTATTTCTTCTAAGGCCTGGTTAAGTCCATAATAAGTCAACAGTCTTCAGGACATGATACCATTTACTTGTGTCTGAAGAATTTAAGACTCAGCATGAAGCCTATTTTCACACTTTGAATATTGACCCTTGCTTATAAGATAGGACACAATTTTTATGAAGAGAGATTTTTTTTGAGAGAGAGAATTAAACCTTTTCTTTCATTTCACCTTTCCTTACCTGTCCAAGCCTAGTTCTTGGGAGATTACCTCAAAATGTAGCTTTGAAACAAGCCCTGAAAATGGAAAAGCTGCAGGCGCTAACCTGGAACTTGAAGTCAAAGGCAGAATGGTAGGACAGTGTTATGCTTGTAGCCAGTGTTATTTCCTAATGTGTAAGTCAAGGTACTTACTAGGTGCAGTTGAGTTTTAACTGTTCCCTGTGTTATCGTAAAGGTATGGAATATACTACAGACAAATAAATGTGATGGAGAAAAGGCAGGTCCCAGCACTGCTGAAGGGGAGCTAGAAAATAGGAGGTCTCACAGCTCCTGAGTAGGAAGCAGGTGGAGAGAAAAAAAGTAGCTCCTCTTAGAGTAATGCCTTTTCTTTCCCCCTATCTGTTCTTTGGAGGCAGCTGAGTTGCACTTTTGTATGAGCAGGTGACATGTGTCTAAGTGTACATACAGCCCCTACAATTGTTTGCAGCCTCTTGGTCATGTGTTTGCTTCAACTTGGAAAGTCCAAGTCCTGTTTCTCACACAAGGCCAACCTCGGTTTGAAATCAAAGTAACATTAATATTCAGAAACTCTACCTATAATAGCAATAAAATGTGTAACTATGTGCTAGAAGCTGAGCATGATTCTTTCTTGTCACAGGTCAAGCCACATTTGACTAGTTATGGTGACTGTGTGTGATCATCCTGCAGCCAAGTGACCCTGCTTCCACTGCAGCATAGCTCTTCTCTATTCCTTCTGTGCTAGTTTTGGGCTCTAGCACTACTTTGGCTAGCTGAGACTGACTGCAAGGGCTAGGGAAGATTGATTTGGAATTCAAAAGGGTTTTGATCAAGAGGAGATACAGTCCAAAATGAACCGATGGAATTCAAGACAAGTGTAGAGATTTGCCCTTAGGAAGGAGAAATCAAATATGTGAATACAAATGGGGGATGGTGATCTCAGCAGCAGTTCTAAGGAAGACCTGTTGGATTAAATGATCTGCAAAAGGCAAGTGTCTTATTCCACCTCCAAAGCAAAAAAAAAATGGGGGAGGGTAGAAACAGTCTTGGTATGTAGGGAAAGAGGGAAGTACTTTTAAGGAGACTAGTGGGAGCATCTTGTTCAGCCTTGGTAACAGCTTTGCAGAAAAGCCTTTAAGAAGAAGGGGTGTTATGCTTCCTCTGAGAGGCTGTCCTCACTAAAAGAAAGAGATGTGGAAGAAGGAGAGTGCTCCTTTCCTGGAGACTTGGTGGAGGGGGGAATGTTAAGTAACTTACCCTCTGTGTGGGTGAGGAGAGTATCAAGTAAGGGCAGACCATTTACTCTAATAGATGCCTCAAGAAGGCATTAGAATCATTCTTACATTCTAAGTAATTGGATAAGGATCTTCAGAAATAGCCAAGGTTGGGCTGTCTCCGTTTCCTTAAGGAAGGGATAGGAGGGGCTTTCTGGCCCTACTTCTAAATGATCTATCAATGATTAATCAGATTATGACTACTTCATTTGACCTCAAGAGAAGATACGCTTAATTTCTAAATCAAAACTGCCATTCAAGAAAAATGAGTAGTGGCTTTGGGACCTTCCTGCACCAGCTCATTTATTCCTTTCTGTGTGCAAGTTGTGTTCACTGGTTAGGGGCCACAGAGTTGCTGCGGTGCCAAGACTGTCCTCTGGGGTGCCACTGCTGGAGACATGACCAGAATTTACGGTCTCTGCCCATCTTTCTGCTTGTCTCCAGGATCAGTGTACCTCAAACTCACTTGTAAGTCTCCCATTTGGGATCAAGGATCAAGAGCCATCTACTTTCTGAACTCTACCCTCTGTTGTTTTGTTTTTTATTTTGGAAGAGTTGTTAGGAAGTGGCACTAGTAGTGCACTGCAGGTACCAGCTGACAGACTCTAAGCTAGTAAGACACTGACCTGAGAGACATCTAGCAACTGAGGCTGGGGTATGAAATTAGAAAATCCTCTAAACTACAGTTGTAAATGCACTGCAGATGAAATGGCCTTCCTTGCATTCCTGCAGCAAGTCTAGGGACTTTATCAAAGGTAGCTTACAGGATGTGTCAATCTTGTGTACAGCTGCAGTTAAAGAAAAGACCAGTCTTAATAAATCTCTTCACTGAAATACGTTTTCCTTCCCTCTAACCTCTGCTGTCAATGGCTTGCTTTCAGTTATCCTTCCAAAAGGAGTGGT
Source organism: Pomatostomus ruficeps (assembly GCA_013400735.1). Taxonomy (NCBI): domain Eukaryota; kingdom Metazoa; phylum Chordata; class Aves; order Passeriformes; family Timaliidae; genus Pomatostomus; species Pomatostomus ruficeps. Next base: position 47,515 of record VYZT01053134.1, read on the forward strand.
TGTACGTTTAGAAGGATCTGAAGATTATTTTCCTGCCTTTCCTCTCTCCTTTAACATGGTCAATTTTTCACTCTGAGATGCAACAAAGGCTCTTTTCCCAGAGAAACTGGGCACTAGCCAAAAGGCCACAGTAGTTCAATGGAAATATTGAGTGGCTGCACAGAGGTGTTTGGAGTAATGCTTCAGGAATGTCCTGGTTAGAAGGAAAGGCATGGCCCAGGCAACAGAGGCTGCTAAACTTGCTTTCCTCTGTGATTATGTGAGGTCTGGGAGCATGATACATGTCACAGATACATCTTTGCTCCAGTGAATATGGAGGTAATGTGGGCAGCCTTTTCCCTGTGAACAGAGGGAAAGGGTTATGCTGAGACAACAAAAAAAACCTGCAGGACACAGAGGTGGCAGTCTTCTCTTTTGTAAAATGATCTCTTGGAGTATCCTGGCTAACTTTTATCTGCAGCATCAAATATTGGCTCTGGATTTTCTTGAGGTGATCTCCAACTCTTGCTGTGGCAAAAGAAGTCTCACGGACCCATACTTTGGCTATCCTTCATACAGCAATCACCAGGAGCTAAATGGGTTACAGGGATCTTCTTGCCATGCTGAACAGGGAGCAGAGCTGCTTTACTGGATCCCTAACTCAGAATCCTAGCGTGAAGTACTCTTGTAGTACATAAGAAGTTCTTTCCAAATACTTCCATATTCTGTTTTAATACTGTGCTAATTGTAACGGCCATGTACTGTGAAATTTGCTAAAGATGCTCAGTAAAACATCTGCTGACTCTTTCAAAGTTGTGCTCTTAGAAAGTGGTTTAAGACTATTGCCCTTCTACCTGGGTGATCAGAAAGTCTGGATTGTAGCTGCCCAAGGGTGGGTGGGGTAAAGGAGGATGGTGGCAGGGTTAAATTGGTGGTAGTTTACACTCTGAGTAGTTTCTAACTGGCAGCTACAGCTAAGACTGTGACCATGGGGGACTGTGGCAAAAGGTGCATACTGTTGTTCCCTAAATGTTTAGTGATAACATACAGTTGCTGATATGACTGCCTGAGGAGATCTTGGCACTTTCTAATGTAACATTAAGCCTTCTCCATGCACATCTTGCTGCATTCTAATGTCTCACAAATGCTCTAGTAGGCAGAGACTACAGTGGAAAAGGTATTGCATGCTGTTAATGTGAGTAGCTCCTGTGTGAGATGCGTAGTCAGCCTGCAGCTGCCATGCTTTCTTTCCTACTGCAGGGCCTTAACTTCATGGGATGTAGATGCCACAGAGTCCTCCACCCACCTGAGGAAATACAGCCAGGAAACTGTGCATGTGTGTGTTAATAAAATGCTTCTCCTGCTTTCTGGTCCTTCCCCCAGTTTTTCAATATGCAGAAGCTTTTTCATTCATGCGCACAGCGAATTTACCCCCTTCTGGTACAACAGAGAAATGAAGATACAGATCTGAGATGGGACTGAGTGACTGAGCGCTGAGGTCTGGGTTTACATCCTCTGATTTCATCTGTGTTAGTCACTAGTCAAGGTACTTTTTCCCTTGCAGTGTTTTGCTTAGAATTCAATCATCAAATCCATTGTGAATTTTCAGAATTAGTTTTGCCAGTGGTAGACTACCAACAGGCTGTAGATGAACTCTCTGACATAATGGAAAGTGTAGTATAGCAGAAATGGGGGAAAACCAGCATTTGACTGATCAGTGAGGGGTTTGCATCAGCTGCCTTCTACCTACTTTTGTTACCAGGCCCCTGTCTGTGACCTGATATGCCTCGGAACTCTTAATTGTCACTGCTTGTGTAATTTGGGATAGTTACACAACTAAATGATATGTCTTCATAGATAAACGTATAAGAACTTTAAATATGGGCTGTTTTCATTTGAAAAATACTTTGATCAGAAACCAGAAAGAAAGATCTCTGTCCCCGTCCAAATACTAAAATTCAAAACAGTATCGCTCCCAAACTCTTGGGGCTCAAGTGAGGCTTTTGATACTGGATTTCTTTGAATAGAAAACTTCAAACTGGCTCCTAATCTTTTCCAAGTCAATTGTATCAAATTGTACAGTACCACTTACCTTTTTAAGATGCAAGTGCAATACGGGGAGAGCCTTATAACTACAACTGATTTAATGAAAACCCTTTAATCTCATTAGTCAGTGAAGCACTATGAGAGCCCCTTCTGTCAAACCTGTGCTTCAGACATGCTGTAGCCTCAGGCTATGTTTTGGAATTTAAATTTTAGCTTTCTGAATCCTAACCTGATCAGCAATTTAAGTGTAGTCATTAGAGTGGCAATTTTGAGCCTCTTTCCCTTTGTGGCCACTGTGGATATTTTCATTCCAGAAGTGGTATAGATTCTGATGGCGTGAATTGGGCACTACTGGTAATAAACCTCATTCTCAAAGTCACTTATTTCAGATTTCCCCCTGAAACAGTCTATTCCAGAGCTCCAAGGATTGAGCTGAAAAGTACTGCTGGACCATAGGCAGAGGTAATATATGGGCTTTCCACTCTGGTGTTTCCCATCAGGGTGTTAAAGCTCTGCAACAAAAAGATCCATTCACAGCGGTGTGGATTGCCTTGATGTTTATATGTCCCCTAGTGCCAGGCTTATCTCTTTAAGGCAGAAATGCAGCTTCCTGTTTATTTGCCTGTCCCAAATCCAGCTTCACCTCCCAATTTTTCAGCACATCTCTTCATAAGAGAGCAGGTCAGTAAATCTAGCTACAGAGCCATGAGTGCTACTGCTCTGTGCCCACACTGTCTGTTTGGTCCAGGAGCAGAACTTCATGCCTGAATTCACCGCATGCCCGTCCAGCTACTCCTGTGACAATGGCAACTCTCACAGCTTGGTATTCACAGGCTTGCTTTAGCTAGCCCTCTTTGAAGGAAAATACCCTGTGTAGCACTTCAGCTCTGGTGTTTGTTAGTAAATCAGAAGAAATGGTGTGAAAATGCCTTTGGGCCCTCATATGTTGCAGATTATTAACAGTAAGAGAGAGACCCTTAGATTGGTGCTGTGGTTTCTTTGCTACTCAAGGAACTGGTTCCTCACCGCTTTCTGGGAGTTTCTTGGTCTATCCCTTAATATGACACTTGCCTTTTATGTCCTCACTGGGCACTTCCCTGGCTGTTTTGAGGGAACTAGGGAAGATTGGCAAGAGGAAGGTTAATAATGTGCATTTCTACATTAGAATGGGATAAATAAATAAAGGTGCATTAAAGGTAACACAACTGAGAAGGATGAAAGAGGAATAATAGGTGTGCCAAAACTGGTATAAATAAAGAAGTAATGGGAAGGACCAGAAGGACCAGGAGAAGCTGCAATTATATCCTGGAGGTTATTGTTTGGTTTACCATGGACATGCAGAACATTCAATTATTCAATTGTTCAATGAAGTTTTACATGATATCTTGCCCTGTCACTTCTCATCTGTTGAATGAGCTCCACCCTTGATCTTTATTCATTTTTACATTTTGTAGACCTCTCCAGTTATGCCTGTTCTCCACTGGAATAGTTGTAATTAATGTGTGTCTGTCTTAAGAGAGGATGTCACCAAACTAGGCGTGGTACCACAAATAAAAATTTGAATATGGTGGAAAAGTTAGTATAAACTCACTAATGAGGAGCCAGATCATTAGAGAAAACAAAAACTAGTGAGATGACATTTAATTAGTAAATACAAGTCATTGTAACTGATTAAGGCTGAATACAGAAACAGGTCTGCAAAACTGTCTATGCTTGTTCTCTTTAAAATAATAAAAAAAATGATATTTTGAGAGAAATGGACAAAAATTTCAGTGGTTTTAGGGGGAATCACGTTCTTTGATTCTTTGAGAAATTATATGTTTTGCATTTAAAGTTCTGAGAAAGTTTGGTAGAATTCTAAGTAAAATACTGTTTCAGAGTAGGTTATTCTGCTTTTAATACATCAAAGTGACATGTGGTGAAATCTGAAAGTGCGTTTTAACTAGTACACTTGGGTGAGCTGAACATAAGTTCAGGAAATGTCCTGCTCCAAGTGACTGGCTTTCAAAGATAGGAGGAATATATGTATGTACACACACATAGGTGTATGGAACTAGTTTATACATATAAAGTTTACTTATCACAGACAAAACAAGCATTTATCTTGGCCAAGGGAAAAAAAGCAGCAGCTGGTGATGCTGTAAGCATCTGTGGCAGCTGCTAGGCAGAGGATAAATCCAAGAGTGCTCCAGTTTGAAACTTCAAGTGTGAAAGTGTCATGGCATGGAAGTGGGAGGAACATCCTGTTCACACAGCTCCAGTGCAGTCATTTTTAAAATGCAACATTTCAGTTTGGACACCTTCCAAAATATTTGGCAGGCTGCATGGAATGCAGAGCAAGAATGTTGGAGTGACTTTATTTACAAGGACAGATTTAAATATGTATAGTTGGTTAAGTTATGAAGAAAGGATTTGCACTAATAGTCTGGATATTTGGAGAGCTGGAGAGCACAGGCCTGGTTAAGTCACCTTAACAACTACCTGAGCTAAAATTCCTCTATGGATGGTAGAAAACTGCACCGTGATGAGATGTCTTTATTTGCCACCTGGTTTCCTTGATTAGGCAGTGGGCATCCTGTGGTGTGGGGCTTTTGCATTGTGCCTGAAAAAGAGAAGCAGCAAATGTAGACATCCCTCCCTGTGTAAACTCTCCTGCACTGGCCAAGGGTTCCATGTGAGCCAACATTTCTTCTTCCAGATAAAGATGCTGCATAATGGCAGAACATAAGCAGAACAAGCTGAGTCATTTATCTGTTACAGAATGTTCAAAGGCAAGCTGTGGTTAAAGGGATGAGTTCTGATGATTTCTTCTACTTGGAATCATCCTGAATTTGTTGAGACACCCCATTTTTAGGTTAGATGAACATCTCTGGATTCCTGGTTCCTGTCAGACTGTTCTGAAATCTACCCGAAGTGTGCTTAGTGACCAGAGAACCTCCAGTCACAGAATTATTAAGGCTGGAAGGAGCTTGTCTAGTCTAACTTCTCTACTGAATGTAAGGTCAAGTGTGGCACATTGCTCACAACTGTGTCTAGATGGGATTTAAATACTTGCCAGGCTAGAGACCCCACAGACTCTCTGGGCAACTTGTTCTAGTGTTTGACTACCTTCACTGTTAAAAATAAAGCTTTATTTTCCTTACTTTTTAAGGGAATTTCCTGTTTTTCATTTTGTACCCTGTGCCTCTTGCTCTTTCACTGACACCACTAACTAGAGTCTGACTCTGTCTCTGCTGCCTGCCATCAGGTATTTATATTGGTGAGATTCACCCTAGGCCTCTTTTAATTGAGGCTAGACAATCCCAACTCTGTCAGTCTCTCATGTGTCATATGCTCCAAGTTGTTGATAATCTCATTTACTCACTGCTGGACTCCCTTCAGTGTGTCCATGTCACTATTGCACTGGGGAGCCCAGAGATCAGGGCACAGCACCCCAAACTCTGTGTCTTCAGTGTTGGGTAGAGGGGAAGGATCACTTCCCGTTACCTGCTGTCAATGTTTTTCTTCACAAGAGGCTGCTGACTGCCACAGGCGCTGAGGGCTCCTTGTCAACTACTTATGCAATAGAACTCCAAAAGCCTCTTTTGCAGAATGGCTTTCCAACCAGTGGAACACCAGCACATACTGCTGCATGAGGCTTTCTTCCCTGAGTGCAGGACTCTGTGCTTCCCTTCGAACTTCTTGAGATTCCTGTCATCTCAGTTCTTTAGCCTGGCAAAGTCCCTCTGAGCAGCAGCAGAACCTTCTGGCACACCAGCTGTTCTCCAGTACTGTACCTTCTGCAAATTTGCTGACTGCTCTCTTCCCCATTGCCCTGGTCATTCATGAATCACAGAATCATCAAGTCCCTTCCATCCTGTTTAAACTGGTCATTTCATTGTGAAGGGTGACAGATTGGCCAGGCATGATTTCTATTTCATAAATCCATGTTGACTACTCCAAATTACTCTCTTTTTTATCCTTAATATATTTGGAAATGGTTTCCAGAAGCATTTGTTCCATCACTTTCCCAGAAATCAAGATAAGGCTGATGGGCCTGTAAATGCCCAAATCTCCTTATTGAAGATGGACATGAGTGGTGTGTGCTGATTTGGAAATTATCAGTGGAAACCAAGTGCATTAATCCACTCCCCTTTTTTTTATTTGGTTTGTGAAATTTGTGTTTTACCTGGTGTCAGGGTTTGGGATACTTTTTTGTTTAGCTCTCTGTGTTGGAATTTTTCCCCATTCTAGCTGCTGGGGGGTATGATGGTGAGTGATTAGTTGCTTGGGAACCTTGATGGTGGATCATTAAGAAGGGACAAAGAGGTGGCTCTGAGAGGAGTGCAGCTGGCTAGCCTTATCTGGACTCCCTGATAGCTGGGATGGTTTCCCCTCAGAGTGGGGCAGGGATACGGGGACTGGGACGAGATAAAAGAGCCAAGCACGGCTGAAGGGCACTCTTCTTCGCTGCTTGACATCCAGAGACAGAGGCTGCCGGAGCTCTAGGGAGGATCTGCCATCACTGCAGGCGTCTGTCTCCAACTGGGTGCTTCTATCCTTGCTCCCNTCTTTTCTCATACCATTGCCTGAAAGCCCCTTGATTTCAAACTTTTGCCAATTTGGAGGGAAGGGGGTTACATTCTCCTATTCTAAAGGAGGCTTCTGCCTTCTTTAGCAAATACCTGTCTTTGAAACTAGGACACCTGGAAAAAATATTAACAAGTCTTAGAGCCATTTTTTGGGCTGGAAGAAACAGTTCAATACCGAAGTTTGGGCAAGTGTAAGGAAGTCAGGAAGTGGAGTCAGACCCTGCAAGTTGTAGTTAGGAGTGGATGAAACTGGCACTCGAGTTCAATGTCACTGAACTAAGTGTTGCACTACCTCTTCCCTGGAAAGAGTATTTCACTAGTTCTCTTTCTCGCGCCAAAGGCAACTCTCATCGAGTAGCTGGACACCACATCTGCCCCGGGCATCTGTCTGGGAGTGACACCGAAGGGCTCCCTCTTTCAAACTGCCGGGCGGGGGGCGGACTGCAGAGCCGGCCTCTCCCCTCCTTTTTCTCCCTGCTGCTTTTGTTCCCTGCCTTAATTCCCTTTTGAAGGGCTGATATTTTATTCAGCAGCCCCTGCTGTGCTAGAGCCCGCGACAGAAGTTTCTCAAAAGCACTCCGTTGACAAAATGCTAACAGCTGGTCTTTGAAACTCAGGGAGTGCTAGTCGGAAAGGTGAGGGTGGCAGAGAGCAAGGCAGATCAGGGAAGAGAGAGAGGGGAGTGGGCCAGAAAATGCACTATTTTTTAGGAATAATGAGGCAAAAATATGACAGAGGTTTTTATTGCAAATAATAGACAGTGAACTTCAAACAACAGCAGAGAATCATTAAAAAAACCACAGCAACAGAGTTAAATAAATGCGTAATTAGCCAGCACCATGAAGGTGGAATTTACTGCACCCGAGATTCTTAAGGGAGGGTCAATAAATTCACAGCTGGTTTGGTTTTTTTAATTATTATTATTCTTTTCCCTCAGGAACAGAGAAAAATGTGAATGAGCCCAGGGCTGTTCTCAAGGTTTTGGCGGGATTTCTCTTCTTGTTGGCACAAACTGCAGCCTCTGTCTCAGTGGAGACAGGGCTGCCAAATCCACTCTCCCAAGGGAGATGGGATGATTTGTGAGTGGCAAGATTGAATGCTGTGTGTGTTTGGGATTAAACCAATGAGTAAGCATGTCTGGTCCTAGGGAAATTTGAGAAAATATAGGAAAGTGTGTTGCAAGTCCTGCATGGGTGTGTGTAGGACTATGTGTATGACTATTAGGCTGACAGAGTATGTTACTTCTGCTCTTGACTTCTACATCAGAATCCTTGAGGGTCCTGTGTGTGGGTTTGTGCTATCATAGTGTGAGCTCTGCTGTCATGTGCATGGAGAAGCAGGCAGCTGCCTGTGGATCCCTGCACAAGAGGTGTCATGTGGGTCTGCTCTGCCATGCATGGGGCACTGAGTAGGGCTGGTTTTAAAAGGTGACAAAATACGTGTATCATCACAGCAACAGCAGGATGGTATAATGGTGCATGAGATATCCCGCTTGTTCCTCTTCTCTCCACAATGCCATGCATACTAGACCTGTGTGAAAATGTTCCTCACAAATGCCTTTTTTCCCCCCAGGATAAAATGCAGATTTGTTCTGAACAGATTTCTGACTGTGTTTCCATAGAGTGCGTTGCTTTCACAGACTGCCTTTCCAACACCCCCACTTCCACTTTGCACTAGGTACAACTGGAGACCTGTAAACCCTTAAGGCAAAGGCAATGCAATGAGTTTTGGTCAGCATGAAGCAGGATCTGTGTGAGTTCTGTGTCTCACTGTTTTCCTGGAGACATAATCAGGCCAGGAAGCAATTCCTGTGAGTAGCTATGTTAGCGGGACATTTGGTTTGTTGTAACAATTTCAAGTAGAGTATTTCATGCTACTTCTGTAAAACTAAATACTTTGATTTTGAGATCATCAAAAAGCTTTGTTTTGATCAAAAATGTCAGCATTCTGAATTGGAATTTCCATTCCATGGGGAAGAACAAGTTTCAATTTTTCATCACCAGCTTACAATGAAAAAAATCTTCAGGTTTCACAACAGTTAAAAAGCCCCATCTTAATCTCACTGTTTTTGTCTGCATCACAAAGTGACACCCATAAAATTACCTGTAGGACAGAGCTGTTTTCCTTCCCCACTTCTTACCAACACACAAAAGAAGCTGTAGTACTTCATGGCACTTGATTTGAGCCAGTCCGCTCTGTGCTCTTAAAGCACCGGAGGTTCAAAACCGAGATCTGAGTGAAAGCAGGGTTGTCTTCCATAAAGCTCTGCCTGCTCCCTTAACCACGCTGCTGGTGGAGCAGACACCCACTGTTGGGATTGAGGGCACCTGCAGCTGCCAACACCAAACCTTCCACGTGAAGGCAGATTTAGTGCAACAGGCATTTGGAGAGCCTGAGCTAAGGAATTTGATCTCCCTCTACTGATTCTCTTACACCCAAAATTTTTATGCCAACTGTGATTGGGGTTTTTTTGGCTACACATGGAAAAATGCAGACCACAACTTAGATCTGGACTGCTAGTACTGAAGTACAGTAGTATAAGAAAGAAGAATGACTCTCTTAAATGACAGGGGAGACTGAAACTGTGAGACACTTCCTGCTCCTATGGCTAAAAGACAAATGATTTCAAGAAGAAGCTCTCTCTCAGATTATCTGCCACGATAAACACTTTTCGGCAAAAAGGTAATGAGAAAAAGCTGTGCCTAACCCCAGAGGAAAGGAGAGAGACAACAGAGATCACATCATGCTATCGGTATGCCACCAAACCGGCAATTGATGCTAACGACAAACGGACACGGGAGATAAAATCAGAGTCACGCCTTGAAGCCTTCCTCTGAAAAGCCTGTGCCTGCCTCTGATGGAGAGCCGAAGCTTTGCTTTCTGTTTGCTTCGCAACAACGAACGTGCAGCTTATATCTCCCAGCAAAGCACTGAGCAGAACTGCGGGTGAGTGCGGCGTGGGGTGAGTGTGTGAACAGGTCTGCGTGCCGGAGAACATCTGTGTGCTTGCCTGTGCGGGCATGAGCGCCCCAGGAGCGTCTCTGTACCTGTGGGAGGCACAGGGCTGGAGGTATCAACCCCTTTGCACCTGCAGCTAGGAGTTAATAGGATTAGTCTAAGGTTTTAAAAGAGCTGCTGTTAAAGGCTTTTATGTTACCTGAGCATGTGGGTTACTTGTGGCACCTTGCTCTGCATTCTGGGGCGTTTGGTGGAAGGAATCAGAATGACCACATGTACTGAGGAGCTGCTAGAGGGTATAATACCATCTTTGCCACAGATGGTATTATTCCTGCAAGTAAAGCAACCAAGGGGAACAGGAATTGGACGTTGAGGTCACAGAAGGAAACAACAGGAGGCACCACTTACATGCTGGGAGCAAAAATTAAAGGATACTAAGGTTTGATTCATGAGGATATAAAGTAGTCATCTGACACCACCACACATCACCAATGCCAGGCAGGGACAGAGAGAGGGAGGGTTGTGGGAATCAGGGGACAATGACAGGCACATTCTGCCTGTTGTCCCATAAATCAAACTTTCTAGAATTACGGGAATGACTGGACCACCTGTGTGGATGTTGCACAGGGGCCAAGGTGGGCTGGGAAGTGTGAGTGTACGGACAACATCCTCACAAGGACAGCCATTGCTGCCTCAGTACGTACTCTGCGCAGGGTACCTCCCACTGCAATGCCTGGGTAACCTGAGAAAAGCTTCTTGTGTGGGAGGGCTCCACATGGTTAGCAACGTATGAGGGAGAGAGCTGTGTTGGAAGGGAAGGCAACACTGAGCACAGCAGCCTTTCCCCTCCAAATGTGCAGCATGAAATCTTGGAGAAGTGGAACAAAGAAGGCAGATGTGACAGGTGGAGGAGTTATAGTAAAAAAAAAAAAGCAGCTGTGAAAATAACCCATAGTGTTTAATGTGTGGGAGGAAGGATATGGATGCTTTTAGGTGCTCTGGACACTCAGTCCAGCCTTTCACATAGGAGTAGAGTGCAGTGGTTGGCATAGGTGGGCAAAACAGCCTCCAAGAAGTGCTTGTGCTCTTGCAGAGCTTAGTCCTGCTTTGCCTGCCTTGGAGTGTCTCTGTCCTGTCTGTACAGGCCAGGTCTGGGTGCAGCTGCGCAGTCTGCACAACTCATCTCTCAGGGCACACTTAGGGGTGGACAGGTTATTGCAAAGGTGATGCTGCTGCTGCACCCTTAAGCCATTGCAGGCCTGACAAATCGCTTTTGCTTCCACAGGTCCACCCAGCCTGCCCTGACCTAGCCCCCCAAGCAGGTACGTACTGCTGTGTGTATCCTGTACTGACAAAGAGAGACTGAATCTCTGCTGCTGCTGGCTAGCAAATGTCTCACTGGGGGATTGTGGCAGAGAGTACTAAATAAAAGAAAGAAAAAAAAGAGAAAATCAGCCTTACTTTCAGACCACCTTCTGGCTCAGAAAAGTTCAGGAGGTTTCAAAACAATCTTCTCCTTGCAGAAATCTTGAATCTTCTAACCAAGCTGGCACTGGTGAGACACAAAGCCATAAATCAGGCTCTGTCTCCTTTTGAAAGAATTGGAGGTTTTCTCATCTCGGAATCTGTATTTTATGATAGAATCCAAGAGGGTTTTGTGCAGCAAGCCTGCATAATGCTGTAGAAAGTCACGATACACTCAGGAGCAAGCTCCAGAAGAATGCCCCTGAGATGTTCCAGGTCAGCAGACCAGAACCACCTCAAGATTTGTTCACTGCTTAGGTGACATGGAGTGATTTGGTCAACAGGCTGACCCTGGAGTAGCCATGGTCTATTTCCTCCACACTTTGCTTCTGCCTCTTTAGCTCCATTTGGTCTCTGCTCAAATTGTAAACTATCCCTGTTGTATCCCTCATCCTCACGGTGAGGCTTGTGTAGGCATAGGCAAATGAGAAAACAGAGCTGTGTCTTCCCAGGACTGTTTGGCTGTCCTTGTGTATGGACAAGGCGTTTCTCACCCTTTGAGCTGCCCTTTCTGCCACTCTGGACCAGTGGTTAGTGGGATTGTGTGGAGAGGAACAGGGTGGTAGATTGAAGGTTAGACTATACAGTTCATCCTATGTAGGCAGTGAAAGCAAACACACACAGTTTGAGGATAGTTTATTTTTTAAGTTGGGTCTCCTAGACAGAAACAGCTGAAACCCTATGTTTAAGTGTCTGCTTTCAGCCGTCCCTGTGACAATGCTCTGTCAAAGCTCTGCTCTTCCTACAGCTCACCAGGATCCCCTTTACCTTATCCATCACATTTGTACATTTGTATGTGTTACTGATCAGTGCAATTACACAGGCTTGCCGAGGACTACTTTGTATGATCTCCCTGCACAAGGTTCACTGCTCCAAAATGCACCCCTGCCATGAAATCAGCATTTATGCAGCAAGCTTGTTTTCAATCTGCTGCAAACATCATATTGCTGCAAAAGATCTAGAGTTTGGCAGCACAAACTGTTTTGTGAATTTGTAGAGCATGGTGGCTTTTGCTTGATGAAGAAAAGTGAAAATACAGACACGTGTGAAAATAGAGATATATGTATATGAACACGTGGATCCCAGCCACAAAAAAAAGTTTTTGAAGTGGCTGCACTGACCCAGCTGGTGTAGGTTTGGATCTATAATTGCAGTGGTTCTCACGACGCTTCCTCTTTCCAAAAGCTTTTTGGCAGAGACAATGTAGCTGGCAGGAACGACAGTGTGAAATGAAGATAAATGAAGAATATGGGCACATGGATCCCTAGAAGGAGGCTGGGTTGATCTTAATGCAGATGCAAATTTTCAGGTACTGTTTTGTGCTGTTTTTCCTTCTCTGTAACCAGAATAGCAACAACACAAGGAGAAACTGAAGTAAATAGTAGAGGATAAAAGCAGCCCTGCACTTAGTACATCAGCTTAGGGTTTAAGAAAACTTGGTTCATGCCCTGCTTCTCCTGTAAACTGGTGTTTAGCAGCCTTGAAAAGAAGAGGCACCATGCCCTTTCTCTTGAGAATCTCAATTTAAGCATATTTTGACATGTAGTTAAAAGCATTCTGGCCAGTACTAAAACAGAAGCTATAGCCTGGTGTCTCCTGTCTAAGAGTACAGATGGCACTAGCACAGGGCATGGCTTTTTGTGGCCCTACTGCTTCTGAAAAACAAGGATCAGTGCATGTCCAGAGCTGCTGTGAAGGGACTTTTCTCTAGAAGGATGGGTGGTATGAAGCTGTGGAGGCCAGCTCAATAACTGAAAAGTAGATAATTATAAAATTATAATCTATAAACAATAGTTGGGTGTTTAGGAGACAAATCTCAGTCAGTTGCCTGTAGTAATTTGAGAGATATTTTGTGATGTGGTAGGCGAGAGGGACGCTCACCACATGAAATCCCCCATCCAGTGGAAAACACAGACAGGTAAAGTCCCTGTACAGCTGAGTTCCCGTGTCAGATTTTATGCCATCCAGATGTACTTGTTTGGATCACTTCAGGAAAACATCTGCACAGTGGAGAGCTTCTCTCAACTCTCCTCTGTCCTCTCCATGAATTGTATGCAGAAATACAAAAACCCCTTTTTGCAAGGAAAAGTTTGGTTCTGCTGTAAGTATTTTAATATGATTATGGGTCAGTCAGGTCCTAATTGGCTTTAATTAGCAGCTTTCTTTAATTAGCAACTTACGTATGTGAGATATCAAATTCTTTCCTCTTTTTCAAAAGTATTAAAATACGTTACCTCCAATTTGATCCAGCTGATGGTTCCCTTATTGACAGGGCAAAGACATCTGTCCCCACACAGAGACTGTTTTTTGGTGGGGAAGCAGGTTTGATCTTTTGAATCAAATCATCCCTTCAAGGGAAGATCAGTAAAATAGAATTCCATGGTATTATCAAGCTGAAGTCACAGCAAGAGAAGAGAGAAGTACAGATGAGTTGCCGGTCACCGATTCCTTTTTCTCCTGAATGAAGCTCTTTGAATATATTGGAAATTGCTGAGATTCTCCAACTTTCCACAAGATCCATCTTGTTACCTTAATTTCCTTTAATTTTTTGTTGTTTGCTCTGTGATAGGTGCTAGCACGTACAATACTTCACATGCTGGATAAAGATGTACAAAGTAATCCTTAAGCCTACTAACTTCTCTCAGATCAGTTTTTCTCCAAGAACTGATTGCAAAATAGGGATTTCTTTTTTTTGTCAGCATCAGAAAGCACAGTTTCCTGAGGAGGAAAATTAAGCATTTAGTCTAACTCAAGATAGTTTGTTGCTACACTGCTGCTGTAGGATCAACAAAGTTGTAGTGTGGGTGTCAATGAAGTTGTGTTTCTCAAATGAACTCTGTCCCTGAGACCATGGGGTTGTTTTGGTTTTTTTTTTTGTTGTTGCATTTTTTGGGATTTTTTTTTTCGGGATTTTTTTTGTTGTTTGGTGGTGGCAGTGGTGGGTATTTGGGGCGTTTTTGCAAGCTGGAAACATATCTCATGGGAGACTGAGGCTGATCTTCATCTACCATGACTTTAAACATCTGCAGTTCAGATGTCTAGGTCTGAGCTCCTGACGCTAAACCACCCTGTGAAGTGTTGCTGTAATTGCCCTTGTCAAAGGACAGTTCTCTTCTGTCAGATGGCAGGATCTAGAACACCTTCTGTTCCTGTGTCCATCTCTTTAAGAGAGATGTAAACTCCATCAGCTATGGATAGAAAAGTCTATCTGCAGAGGCCTGTGGAGCCAGCAGTATAATAGGTGAAGGGAGCAAAGGATTACCCTTCCTCTCACAAATGTGGTGATATACATTAGAATAGCTCTTAGATGTTTATGTGTGGGTGGGTTTTTTCATATCAGGATATTTTTGTCACAATTGCTTAAGAGGAAAGATTTTAACTTCTTGGGAAACTTCAAGAAGAAATGTACTCTGAAACTGGATTTGAAGAAAGAGAGTCAGTGGGCCCCAGGAGAGAAGTTCTTTGTTGCCAAAAGGGGTGTGAAGGTGGATGGACTGGTTATATGGCCCCCTAGTTGTTGAAAACATGCTTTGTGATAAATTTTGGTACTGAAATAGAGGGCTCTGTCCATTTCTAGTCCTCTTACTGGCAGAGGAAGGGAAATATAAACTCATGTAAATCAGATCTGACTGGTTTCCACCTGCATTTGGAGACAGCCTGAAACACCTCTGAAGGGTTATATAGAGACATTCTTCATCTTACTTGACTTTTTTCATTTTACTCTGAAACCTGCTTATGAATACTTTTGGTAGAACCAGTTCCCCAGCATGTTTATTTCTCCCCTCCTCTGCCCACTACAAATAACCCTTTTCCGATACCTTGAGATAGAACAACCACATCTTTACTTCCACTGATGCCAACTGTCTTTGGGAGGTTTTTGGTTTTGTCTTTGTTTTTCACCATGTAGATTTTCCTTTCTTTCAACATGTTGAATTTCAGGCTGGATTGATGGTCCTGCAGAGCAATGTTTTCTGTGTGATAAATAACAGAAGGAGTCTCTGTACTGATCAAATGAAGTTGAGATTTCCAAGGTGACAGCGTCCATAGAAATCTAGAAGAGTTTAGGATTAGCAAGCTTTGAAAAAGTTATTGATATTGTAATTATAGGACACCAAAAGGGCTTGGTGGACTGTTTGCTTTCTCCTCTGAGGCTGGGGTGGATCTGGCTCAGTGGCAGTATGCTGGAGTGGATGTTGTCTCCTTTCTTTGTCAACTGAAACCTCGTTGCTTCCTTCAAATAAAAGTTGAGCAACCTGATTTAGTAGAAGGTGTCCCTGCCGATGGTAGAGATGTTGGAAGTAAGAGGTCTTTAAGGTCCTTTAAGGCCATTCTGTGGCTTGGAGAAAGAGAGCTGATGATCCAAACAGAGACTCTTTGGTTCAGGTTTTTCATTGTTCATGCTCACTTTGCTGGATGTTACTTGTCACCCTCCACAGCTCAAGCTCAGGTGACTGCATGTATGCGGATGGGCAGGATGCTTAATGCTTCTCACCTCTGCGTTCTGACCCTGCTCCATGTCTGAAAATCATGATGATTTGGTGGCTGATTAGTTGCCTATCAGATGGGTGAATGAGATATAGCAGAGCCCTTCATCCACCTCCTGAAAAAAAATTTGGTATAAATAGCCTTCCTGTTGGGCAGTGAGCCAGAGAGGGCTGGGACAGAACAGGACACAGAGATTGCAGTTTTTCTTCCTTCTGTGAGTCCTTTCTCAGTTTAATTGCTGAGGTTATTTTAGGGTAGGAAGGGAGTGAGGGAAAGGGAGATGGGATAATGGATAGAGTCACTGGTGCTGATATTGCTTGCAGATTTAAACACGTAGGATCCTTTTAATCTTGCAGTTTGGCAGTCTGGTACCTTATGCTACCACAAAATTAACTTAAAGCCTCCACAAACCTTTGAGAGAGAAAACATAGTCGAAGTACAGTAGAGCAGACAACAGAAAAAATGGTAAGGTATAACTAATCAGATACCCTGAGATCCCAGTGTTGCTCAATCCTCTTTGCAAAAATTAAGCTGATGACTTTGACCTTTTTAAGGCCTTAATTTTACAGATGTAATGCCAGCACTTAATACTTTCCATGTGCAAAACTCAAAGCAGCTTAAAAAATGAGGGTAGCTGCAGCAATCCTTTATTACAGACAGACTTGCTGAGAGAAATGATTTAACAAAGCCATTAACAGTCACAAGGCTTGCCCATTCTGTGTATGCACAAAGTTAAAATATCCTCCAGTCTCAGCTTACCTCATCCAAAGTTATCAAGTAGCTCAGAGAAAGTGCTTCGTTAATAATGTTCTCCTCTTCAGCTTGCTGATGCTGTACTCCCTGCCTGAAATCCCATGATATACTGGATTTTCTCTGTCTCATAAAGGCATGCCAGGTTATTATGCACTCTGTATTTATCTGATGGCCTTGTCTATATTGCATGAGTTACCCTTGGCTTACTGCTGGTCTTAAAAAAAGGAAATGCACCAAGTGACATGTTGATACAGGTATTTTTTTGGTTCATTGTTAGGACATTAGGGACAGAAGAAGTTGCAAAGTTCAGTTATGACAGTACACCAAGTATCATAAGGGCTGACTCTGGAGTCTTAAGGTCAGATCTGAGCCAAGGCTGTTTTTTCAGTAAAGACAGTTCTGCTCAGCATGACCTGAAGCCCTCTGAGGAACATGGCTGTCACCTTCTGGAAGAAACTGATGGATACAGTCAGGCATTGCAGCTTCATTAATGTTATTGTTTTGCAGTCTGGTGAGTCCTGACAGAGCAGAGCAGTTAGTGATGAGCCACAAGACTATTTCAGACACGTGGGGGCCTGAGTGCATTGGTCAGATGCTCATTACAGTGGCTTTCTATAGTGGTGCTTGCTAGGAGGAGCCCTGATAGATTTTATCCCGTTAACAGACCCCACTTCCTAGTTTTCCCTTCCTTCCATTCTGTCTTGGGTAGCGTTAGACAAGGTATATGCCAGAAATCATTTAGGTTGGAAAAGACCTCCAAGATCATAGAGTCCAATCTTTCACCCACCACCATCACCTTGTCAGCTAGACCATGGCACCAAATGCCACATCCAGCCATTTCTTGAACACTTTCTCTCATGTCTGTCACTGGTTGCCTGGGAGAAGAGGCCAACCCCTACCTGGCTACGGCCTCCTCTCAAGGAGTTGCAGAGAGCAGTAAGGTCTCCCCTGAGCCACCTTTTTTCCAGGCTAAACAATCCCAGCTCCCTCAGCTCATCATAAGGCTTCTGCTCCAGACCCTTCACCACCTCTGTTTCCCTTCTCTGTACTCACTCCAGCAGCTCAATGTCCTTCTGGCAGTGAGGGGTGGAGAACTGGACACAGGACTCAAGGTACAGCCTCACCAGTGCCGAGTACAAGGGGACAATTCCTGCCCTGGTCCTGCTGGGCACTCTATTTTTGATACAAACCAAGATGTCATTATTATGCCGTACACAGGCACCCAAAGAAGTGGCTCATGTGAGGTTTGAACCAGCAAAGATCAGAGCTGCATTTCAAAGTCTCTTCAGATTCCTGGTTGCTGCTTCTTTCATCTCGTTTGGACCTTTCTCCTGCCTGAAATGCTGGAATAAAGCATTCTCTGAAACTGATTGCACGGTCTGTTTCCCCCAGTGACACCTAGTAGAAGAAATCTTGTCTCTTAGATATCAAATTTGAAAGCAAAAATGAGAGAGAAAATAACAGTTGCTTTAAATAATGAACATAAGTACCAGGAGATTTATTTCCTCCACCTTCCCCCTTCCCTCATGCAGATATTCTCTTCTTTAAAAGCAGATTTCCAAAGTGAGTTTCATGCTGTATCGACAGCCCTGCAAAGCAGCATCTTCTGTTCACATACTAAATGGGAATAACTAAGTCGTAGGAGTTCAGACTTTCACTCAGCAGGAGCAGCATGCCTTGAACTTAATATAACTAGAAGGTTGCATAAATGTGAAGGTCTGGGGTTATCTCCCTGGTCCATTCAGTAACAAAATCCTGTGCTCTTCTGAACAGCAAGGGTGAGAGCAGATGTGGGAATTTATTCATTTCAAGGGAGGTGATAAAGGATCAATTAATGATTTCACTATAGCTACTAAAAAGGCTTTATGTGATAAACTCTATCTGTGGCTGGCCTGAAACAGGTGTCCTCCAGATGAAAACTGTGGATGTTGCTACAAATCTTCTTGAACCTGTTTTGCCTTTGAAATGGGCACACTGGAATTGATTGCAGTCTTGTCATTGTTCAACTCAATTTCTGTGTTTAGAAAAGTAGAACACTGCTTTACTACTCTGCTCCCTCTCCATTTTTTTTTGTTTTCCCCCCCTGCATAGCTCTTTCTGTCTTCACTCAATCTATTATTGTGATCAGTCATCTAACACATAATATTGCTTCCTACTTAAGGGAAACAAGCAGGTAGCAGCTCCTAGTGTAAATACTTGCCTATAGAAATGTTAAGTTAATTGCTGAAAGTTTTTGTGCCAGCAAAAAACTTTAAAAAATTAAAATTTATGTTTAAACCACAAAAGTGGGTGTGAGGTCACTTGAACTGCAAGCATTTTATCAACTCAAGCAATAGTTTCCTAGCATTTCCTTTCTATCATTTTTCAGATGTCTTATAACTGAGAAAATATACTAAGGGAAATTTTTAGGATGAACAGGATTAATCAGCTACAATGCAAATCAAATTTGAACTTTTTCCAAATCTCAAGCTGAACAGCTTTTGAGGCTCCAAAACTTTCAATTAATGTTTTTTTTTCTTTTTCATTATCACTACACTTCCAAATGTCCAGGTGTCAGCAGATACCAGATTTAGGAAGCAGTGATATGCTCTGATAGGGTCTGTTCTCATGTTATTTCTAAGATAACCAGAAGCAGGACGAATTTGAAGTCATCTCTTGGAAAAAGTTTGTGCTCATGAGAATTCTTTTCCTGTTTTCTAAAAGACTGGATAATTCAAATCAGGCCAGGAGTGGCTCAAGCACCTTAAATGGAAACAGGTATGAGTAAAGTTCATAGCCATTCTCTTAACAGCAGTACTTGTATCTATAATTTTTTGTAGTGTTTATGTGGCTTTTTCAACTGCTTGGTTGGGGTTTTTTTTGCTTCCTTTCAGCTAAGCTCATAATGTTATTGCCAAATAGATAAACAGGCTTATGTTTTATCCTGAACTCATACATCCCTGAACTTAGGAATCTTGTCTACATTTTTTCTCCTTTGAGGGAGGGAAAAACAAAGGTGGTATCCAGAAGATGTTAAATGACAAAGAAATTCCAACATTGCCTGGAAAGTTTTGACAGCCTGGATTTGCTGTGTTGAAGGTTCAGCCAAGAATGTGACACAGAGACAGCCCTAATAGTATTGATGGATAGAGGAGATGAGACTGAGCCAAAGATCAACTATTTTCCCAAGCTTATTACAAGACTTACCTGTGTGTCAGAGCCTGTTTGCAGTAAGTGAAAACAAGAAATCATAAACCCATATACAAACAAAGCCACAGTTTGTAGAAAACAAAGCTGTTGAAAAGCTAAGAGAAATGAGAAGGAGGCCCAACTGAAGCCTGCTGTAGAATCTGAATTACAGTGTGGTGGACTGAGATGGATGGATGCCTTAAGCACACAAGTGTGTGGACAGAAAGCATGAAAGTTGCATGGTGGCTGTCCCTGGGAAGGCATTCAGAAAGTCAGGAAAGTCAAATATTTTTCCTATCCTTTACTGGGGGTGGGAAAATGCAGGACTGTTTAGTTTAGCAGTCTGGGAGGTATTTCCTTGCTAATGTGCATGATTTGGAGCTCTATTTTCTTTGTGGTTTTTACACTTTGAAAATGAAAAAAAAAAAATAAGTGAAGTTTGAAGTCAGAAGGGTAACTTCATCAGAAATGGCCTCCTACCTCCTTTAGGTTCACGGCTGCACCAGAATGAGTGGGAGTTGAATAGTATTTACAACTGGAATACCAGAGGACAAGTTGATCATCTTCCCTCAATAGGCATGAAGGATGTGTTTGAGAAATCGAAATGTCCACATCCACCTTCCCGAGGACACAGTTCCCTGCGTGGATTCCCTTCCCCTCACGTTGGCTCCAGCAGTCTGGACACTTGTCAAATCCCCAGCATGCAGCTGCCTGCATCTCGCACTCCATTATTATTGCTGATGCTAATCTCTGACCGCTGAACACGGGTCAGAACCAGGAGATAATTGCAGCTCCGATCTGCCAGGCACGGTCCTTTGTGAGTAGTTAATGAGTGTTCAGGAAAATAAAGCAGAAAGAAGAAAAGGGGGATTGTGGTTTGCATACAGTGAGATAGGGAATGAATAGGAGATGGAAGGAGGGGACAATTCACTGATAGGGGAAAAAGAAAGAACTGGGAAAAAAGAAATAATTTGCACTGAAGCTCCTACTGCCTTATTCTTGTTTAGCCCAAGTGGATGGGATCTGGTGAGGGAACTAAGCAGGCAGGATGCAGTGACACCCTGGGCCTGTTAGCAGTGCTTTGGTTCTGGGTGCCACGAATGCAGAGATGGGGGTCATCCTTTTCTCTGCCAGTTCAGGGGCTTACACCCACAAGGCCAATGTCCTTGTGTTCTTTGCTCTCAGGTATTTGCTCTCCTTTACTCTGCATCACGTTGCCTGTGTGTTTGAAGGTGCCCTCTAGAGATTGGCTATCTACTCCTAAAATTGGCTTTAGCTCCCTCTTAGCTTGAGTGGCAGTGACCTGTATCTCTCTATCTGAATCACCAAACTTTATTCCCAGCTCTATCTTTATATCACATACACAGGGATCGTTTTTGGTATCTGAAGGAAAAAGGTGACTTTTATCAAATCTTTGACAGACCCTTACTCCAAACAAAAGGTAGCTNCACACTTCAGTATACCAGGTACTCATTTTTATACTCTCTGAACAATAAAAAACCTGCCATTTCCTGTATGCCTAACAACCTAAAGCTATAGTAATTGCCCTTTCATTCTCTTCTCTTGGTTTAAAGATACAGTTCGCATTTATTTTACTATGCATGCTCTAAGAGGAAGGGGTTTATATGAGTAAGGGGTGATCTTAGCCTATGGATGGGCATTTTACATTAATTAATTATGATAATGATCACAAAGTTCAAGGTAAGTCATTCTTTGGCTTTGTAGTTTGATTCATAGCATCCTCTTGTTCTTACTTCTCAGGTCATGGCTTTTGGTTCCTAGAGGTTCTATTATTCTCTCATTCTTCATAAATTCTTTTGTTTGTCCCATACTATACTCCAGTGAATTTCTAACTTTTAACCTTCTCATTTGTATTTTATTTCAACAACATGACTCCTCATGAAGATTCCAGAGAGCATGAGTGTTCTTCCTTGCCGAGGAGATGGCTCTACCTGCTCCTGTGACATCTGTCATAGGGAATAAATGATGCACTATGGGGACACAATGACTTGGTAGTCTGGGCATGTCTGGGTTTCTGGAAACCAGAAACCACCTCAAAGGAGAGGAAGGAAAACTGCTTCCTGCTAATGAATTAGAGTCACTCAGGATGGAGTCTGAGGGGGAAATAAATGATTGTGGTGCGTGTTTGTGTCCATATGAGTCCCCTCTTCCTAACGACCATGTTAATGTGCTCATAAAAAGATATGGTGCAGTGGGGACGTGACTGTTCAGGCTGATTAGCATTTTATGGCAGAAGTAAGCTCCATGACAAACTGCTGGCTGGGTGGGCTGTTTTTACAACCCAGAAAACTCTACTTTAAGATGCTGAAAGTATGAGTTTCTTTTCCCTATTTTGAGTGCTATTATACTAATAATAATACTAGTTAGTATTGACCTTTGAGGGGTCCTGCAAGTCCCACGAAAACACAAGATGGTGAGGGAGTTTGGGAGACTCAGGTGAGTCCTAACCAGAAATGCTCTGTTCTGACACAACAGGACAGGGCACTGGGCTCACAGAAATGCCTGCAACCAGCTGCAAAGCATGACTGACATCCTAGGGCACGCACCTTGAACCTACTAACCAGAAAAAGAGGTATTGAGTCCTGGTGTCTTGGCCATACCCAGACTCCCTCTGCATTTTGCTCTTTGCTTTTAGTGAAGTATTAACATTTCTTTGCTTTCAGTCCAAAGTCATGGTTCTGTATTGCTTTGCATTCTGGAGGCATATGTGTTTTTCGGTAGTGTTGAATGACCTACATCCCCTTTGTTTGGAAGGAGATTAGGGTTTCCTCAGGGTAAGATACACCATGGATACATTTCCAGGTTTGGAACAGTCTGTGAGCTGCTGCTCCAGTCCCAAAAGTTGCTGGACCAGATTTATGTCAAACAGTAATGCTGAGATAAGAGATATGAACTGGTAAAATGGGATAGCAGAGAAAAAAGAGGGTTTGAATCTGTTTGCAAATATAACCTAGACAGGACCAGCCTTTCTGGCACTGGGACTGCTGCAGATATTCATGTAGAGAGTCTGTTCCTCAGAGCTGCAAAGCAGGTTCAAACAGCAGGGCTTTGTGAGCAAGGAGCAGCTTCTTATGTAAGGCAGCAAGCAGAGGGACACTGTGACGGCGAGCATTTATCCCACATGCTCCATGTTGCCTCCAGTGATGGAAGGGCTCCATCTGGTTAGAAGCCTCAGTATATAACTGCTTATCATATAATGTCACTCGGAAGTCAATTTTTTTAAAAAGGGGGGAAAGTGACAGGTACTGAATAGCCTAATGTCAAGGGAATAACAGGTTTTACGCTGAGAGATTTAGAAATGTGAGAGAAGTGGTTTTCAGGGCAGATCAATTCTGTGAGTGAACGTGGCACGTTGTGCTGGAGAAGGGACGCAAGCCCGGCTGCAGTGACAACTGGCAGGGGAGAGTGCAGGTAAATTGAGCCATGCATCCTGCTTCCATGTCTGTGCCTACACACCTAATTAGTAGCGAAGACCTCGATCAGCATCCTGCCTTCATTCAGTCGTGTGTATAAGCCTGGGTTTCTTTATGTTTATGCTGAAAACTGTTACAACAGGTCTCTCTGGAAAAGCTGGAATAGCCTTCTGGGCATTGGGAATAATTAATTCTAAGCACATACTCGAATGCATACTGAATGGATGACCAGAGCCATGTGAGATACTCGTGAGGAAACGTGAAAGTATATAAGACTCTCTGCACTTCTTATCTTGCTGCTGACTCCATCCTGGAGCTTGGCAAACCACTAAGAAAAAATGTAATTTCACAACTGTGTAAATTTCTCATACTGCCTTTATTGAGTGTGTGGCTTCCTTCCCTTCCTCCACACCCTCTTCTTCCCAGAGGGCTGTCTGGGAACACAAGGGTTGTTAGCTATTGCTGATATATAGAACTGAATTGCTAACTCATTTAACTTGAGGACTTTGAGAAGGACTTTGAAATCAAGAGAATTTAGTCGAAAACCCCACAAGTAGGTTTTCACATTGGAAATGCTTATCAGTGGGATAATGGATAAGCAGGAAGTTACCAAGTGTGGCCAACTGGGACTAAGCACTGCAGCTCACAAACTGAATATTTGGAGTCACTGTACCACCAAAATATGTGACAAAATAGTATATTGCTAATATAATAGTATATAAATTCTAATAGCTTTTAGATGTAAGGAAATTTCCATTTGCACAGGGATCTTCTACAAGCTGAAAAGAGGGGAAAAAAATACTCACATTTCATGGAGCAAAATATTTGTTATTACAATTTGCTCTGTTTGCCTTAGTTTGTCAAAGGGTCCCCCTTTTATTATTTTGTGGGTCCCCATCTTGCTTATGGTCCCCTTTCAAACCCATGTGAATGTTGCAGACGGCATAGAACCAAAAGGAATGAAAATGGGAATGTTTTTCCAAGCTTCACCAATAAGCTGCAAACACCATGCTGAGGTGCCAAGATGAAATCCTCACTGTAGTTCTCAATAAGGTGCTTTTGTTCTCTCCTTCTATAAACCAGCAGTGAAGCAGTTAATAGTAGTGGCCTTTCTACTGCCAGAGAGACTTGAGGGCCCTTGAGAGGGGCAGAAGGATTCACTTCTCTGAGCTGTACATTTGAGGTTTACTTTTGCCATGCGTTTCAGCTGAGAAGCTTAAAATCTCACTCACTCAGATTGTGACAGCTCCACGGCCTTGTAGCTATGCTTCCCTGAACCTCTGAAACAATCGCCCAGAGAGCACCCAGGAATGTTCTTGTGCACTGTAATGGGCACTGAAGCCTTGGTAAAGCTGAATCCAGCCTTCAACCCCTGCCTTGCAAATGACTGATGTTCCATCATCTCTGTTGATGGGCTGTCTGAGGGTGTTAGTAAACACACAGGAGCCCAGACTGAAATTCAAGACAGTGGGAGATGTCCTTGCATGGGCCTGCTTGCCCTTAGCTACCGGGCCCGCTCCTAATTGCAGATCCTAGCATTGCAGAGCAGCACACACAAAATGAGCTGGCAGCCTGCCCTGGCTGCATATGGTGGCTGGAGATGGGGTACATTTGATGAGAAATTGGGAAGCTGTGATGATGGGGAATAATAGCAGCTATTTCTGCTGTGGGATCATTATGTCCCGAACGAAGATGTGCTTTTGATGAGAGTGGGATGAGTGGTAGGATGTTTTGGCTTGTCATACCTACAGCTCTGTTCATCTCTTTTGAATGAGTGTGTGTAGTGCTAAGAGTGCATCAATGGCTTTCTTCTGGGGAGATGATGACTTTTTAGTTCTTTAGTAGAAGCAATGAAGGATGTGCCTGAATAAGAAGTCCTATCAAGAAGCTGCAGCAGTGACATCCTTCTTGGCAGAGATATGATGAAAGCCAGTGGCTGCGATTTGGATCTTTCCTTCCAAGCAAAATGAAGCTGTCCTTTCTGGAGGTGAAGAAAAGGCTACTGCTTAAGGCGTGAGGCAAAAATTATGAGGGCCAAGAGGTTTCCAGGGTAATAGCAGCAAAAGCATGGATAAAATGAAGTTAGGGAAGTAGTTGTGAATGTGTCACTGAAAGCAAGCAGGTAGATAAGATGTGTTGGATACAGGACTAACTGGAGAACCAGACCTGAAAATAATGAGGGAGAAAGCTGCTGTTTGTTATGGTTTCTGCTGCATTCAGGA